>CAUYRT010040379.1:0-109103 GCA_963574885.1 Lepilemur ruficaudatus
GTTAAAACCTAATCAGTCTCCATAAGCTGCCAAAAATATGTGATGCTCAGGCATATCATTCAAAGTTTCATAAATGTGGCTACCTTATTATGTATTCTCCTCTAAACTCAGAGGGTTCCCAACAAGTAAAAGATACCGCCGGGCGCGGTGGCTCACGCCTGTAATCCTAGCACTCTGGGAGGCCGAGGCGGGCGGATCGCTCAAGGTCAGGAGTTCAAAAGCAGCCTGAGCAAGAGCGAGACCCCGTCTCTACTAATAATAGAAAGAAATTAATTGGCCAACTAAACATATATAGAAAAAATTAGCCGGGCATGGTGGCGCATGCCTGTAGTCCCAGCTACTCGGGAGGCTGAGGCAGAAGGATCGCCTCAGCCCAGGAGTTTGAGGTTGCTGTGAGCTAGGCTGATGCCACGGCACTCTAGCCCAGGCAATGGAGTTAGACTCTGTATAAAAAAAAAAAAAAAAAAAAAAAAATAATACCAATAAAGGGAACTATATAAGTAACTATAACAGGACAGTATAAACACATTTTTTGTTTGTAACTCCTTTTTTCCTATGCTTTAAAAGACAACTACATAAAGCAGTAATTATGAATCTATGTTGATGAACACACAATGTATGAAGATGCAATTTGTGACATTAACAGCATAAAAGGAAGAGGACAGAGCTATACAGAAGGGAAGTTTTGGCATACTATCAAAATTAAATTGGTATTAATCCAAGTGAGATTGTTATAAATTATAATGTCAATTGTACTCCCCAGGACAAATACTAAGAAAATAACTCAAAAATTTATAGTAAAAGAAAAGTGATTACCTGAGTGTGCGCCTGTGTGTTGCTCTGTGGGTCTATGTTTGGTGGGTAAGAGTAGTGTAGATAACAGCAGGGAGTATAAATGAAATTTTTCAGCTTACACATTTTATGTAGCTTTGAATTTTTTGAGCCATGTAAATAAATTACCAATATAAAAAGCCTATTTTTGTTATTTTTTTTTTTTAAGAAGCACCTGTGGCCACAGGCTTTAAGTTTGGCAATAGAGGAAAGTAGAAAAAATTTTAAAATAGGTAAGTGAATGAGAAGTAACCTTAGAGAAAAGGACAGCAGAAAATATGAGAGGAGCCAACAAGAGAGCAGATGTCAAGGGAGAGAAATCGCAGCATACAAAAACTGCCACCTTATTAATAAGGTGGGGCATCTTTGTTCTAAATCAATAGCAGCAAGAAAGCCAATACAAGAAGGGAGAAAGCTCCTCTGGTGGGAATTCTGAATGTATCTGAGGATGGTAACTCCTCATGGTCTTAGCCCACTTCTCAAAAAGGAGGCCTTGGAGGAAAGTTCCTTGTTCACACCTGGGGCCTACCCTCACCTGGACAAGTGCTTTGAGGATATGCTTGTTCCACCGACCATGGCTCTTCTCCTTGCTCCAACAGGGAGATGACCTCGGGCTTGGTGATCTGATTCCCTACGCATGGAGGAAAAACATGGGACTTGTGTAATGAGGCTTTGGGGCAGCCAAAAAAAGCTTCCCTTGCCTACTCCTCCCTGTGACTTGTCACTTGGGCAAAATAAGCATGGCTCCTCCCACTCTCCCACTTTCTGCTTCATTAGCATTAGGAATTTACTAATTCCTAATTTGCTAATCTTGAGCCTCAGGGCTCAAGATCATCTCAGCCCTTCTGAGATACCTCCCTCACCTCCCCAATGAGCTTTTAAACATGGAGTAGCTAACAGCATTGCAATGGGAACAGTTTCATTTACTTGAGTAGCAGCAGCCTTACCCACAGAAAGCAGGTGCCCATAGGTCTCCAGCATCACATCACGGTACAGGGTCCTCTGAACAAGGTCCAGCTGTCCCCACTCTTCTTGGGTGAAGTCCACAGCCACATCCTTGAAGGTCACTGGTTCCTAAAAGAGCACACATGTTCCTTCTTAGCCTGGGGCCATCCCCTCCAATGTTTCTGGGGATGGAGTGAGGCTGACAACTCTGGGGAGAGGAGACAGAATGTAGAGGAACTGTCCTAAATATTCAAGATTCTGACTAATGTGGGTCAGGCCTCATTGAAAACCCCCAGGACTCCACATTTGGGATGTACTCTTAGAGAATCAGATACCTGGGCCCATAATAACCACAGCAAAGATGAGGCAGTCTCTCCTAAGTATCTTGCCCAATTCTAGTGTGGACAAGATTTCCACCTGGGCAATGACTCCTCCTCTGGAAATATAGCATTTAATATGGCCTGGACCACAGTTGAAAGAGGCTATGAGCACTGGTTTTAGGCCAGAGACCCTGCGGCTGGAGTCTTTGGTCTAACATGCAGACCTAGGACCTGGAAGGGTGATCTGAACATCCACAGGCTGTCTTCCTGGCCACAGCAGAGAAGCTTCCATTCCCAGATCATCTCTGTCCAAGGACTGGAGCTAAGGGTGAGCATAATGTCCCAGAGCAGCCCGGGCCAAGGAGAGGCAGTTACACTTGCTGTCAAAAGCACCTGAGTTAAAAATAATCCAAACTGACATTTTTTGGAAAAGTGAAACCCAGAAAACTCACTGGAAAACTAGAGGAAAAGAAGAACAATAACCTAAGTCTGATGTTTGCAATGGACATATCCCTTACAGTCCTTTTAAGAAATCGACTAGAGCCTCAAGTATCTGGGCATTCCTGGGGCAGAGCGGGGAGTGCGTGGAGGTGTGCCTCAAGCCCCACATCCCCTGCTTGCTTCTCAGCCCCCACAACCTACCCACACACTATGGTCCACCCCAGCTTCTGATCACCCTTCATCACCAGTGCAGAATCAGCCCCGAGACAAATACCCACTGATGTCTGCAGACTGATGCATGTGCAGTACATGTTTCCACTCCAAGGATCCTCTGGACCTCTACTCCTCCCGTTCACAGCTACATCACTTCTCTTCTACCCGAATGTGGCCTTTCCCATGGCCCTCTTTTCTGCCCCTCCTAGTCACTGTGTACAAACTGAGCTTGTCACCTCTGATCTGGGCCAGCCCTTGCAGCCAGGTCTTCAACGTTGACTTTCACCAAGTCCTGCTGAACTGTTTCCCCTCCACCTTCACATAACTGGTTTAACACAAAGAACTGATTCTGTCCCCCATGATTTCCTTACCGGCTGACACCCCACCATGCTCAATCTTATTGTAGCTATGGGGAAGACAGTCCATCCTCTTGTCCATGGCTAAACTTCGTCTGTGTCCCACCTCCTTAGAGACTATGCCCTGCCAAGAACCATCTCGCGTATCTTCGCATCCCCCTTTAGAGATGTCTCCTCCAACCTTGCCAGCTACCCCACCTCTTGTGATAGTCAACTTCCTGCACAGTACATTTCACTCTCACTTCCTTCTCCTTGTCTTCTAGACTTTACCCCACTGCAGTTCCTTCCCTGCCTTTATTATCCATTTTCCTATTCCTTGGCATTGGAAATTTTTTCTTTATATTCTTCATTTTTGCTGATCTACAGTGAAGCATTTTGGGGCAATAAATAAGCATTAATTCTATGATTCTTATTTACACCAAGATCTCCAATGATTTGTGATTGCCAAGTCCAAACTTTAATCTGTCTTCATCTTCTTTAAACTTCTGCAGCATTTCAAAGTGCTGACCACAGCATCCCTCTGTGAAACACTTCAGGGTTAATGTCAATTTCTTGGTTTTCCTCTTATAGACCTGCCCAGAACTAGTACCTTTGATTGCTTCTACTGCTTCTACATTTTGTGGTAATATAAAGTGTTTTAATTTAAATGTAACATACAGACAGAAAAGTGCCTAAAACCCAAGCTCAATGCACTTCCACAGAGCAATCCACCCGTGGAAAAGGCTTGGGGGCTGTGCTTACTGTCCAGCATGATTCTGGCCCTGTACTTGTCTCACACTACCTAATATCCCCAGGCATGGCAACTTCTTAGATGGCTTCAGTGTTCACCTACACTTAATATTATCCAAACCCACACCGTGGCAGCTGTCAAGCTGGTGAACTGACCCGCAAATTTACTTCCCACCCCTCCCAACACCCCAATGAAATCACCATATCTTTAAAGAGGAACAGAAGAATTACATCTGACAGACATAAGAGGCACTAAAATTCAGAGTGGTTCTGCAATCCCTAAAGAAATAGTGGACAATGATGATGACCGTCAATGACTGCTAAGCCACAGGTGAAAGGCAGACAGGGAGCTTTATAACAGAGGGATCAGTCTGACAATACCTGCATCCACTAATCCGTATCATCTGAAAATGTGACAACCAGACATCGTGTGCCCACTGATGCAACATAGTAGGAAGGACCCAGCACCATCTACAGAGTATTCTTGCCAAAAATACCAAATGAATCTACTCAGGCCTCTAGTTCAACTACTAGTTTACAGGAGATGAGGGGATAGAGAACTCATTCACTGACATCATAAAAGCAAAAATCAGGCAAGCTAACAAGACAAAAGACCTAGTCTCCTCAGCATGCAAAGCACATGCAATGTGTGGGCCTTCTTTAAATCCTGATATAAACGACACAACAACTGTAAAAAGACAGAACGTGGACTGGGTATTAGGTAATATTAAGGTATTATTGTTAATTTTGCTGGGTGTGATAAAAGTATTGTACAAGGTACATATCTGTTACATATATACACATAAGTGTTTCAAGGTGAAATGATACAATTCTGAGATTTGTTTTAAAATACTCCAGTTCAAAAGAAAAGGTCGTGTTGGAATAGATGAGAAGAAAGGCAGAAAGCTGAAAGCTGACAGTTGCTAAAGCTGGTGAATGTGAGTGCCTGTGGTGGGCTAAATAATACCCTCCCCCAAGGGTGCCCATGTCCTAATCCCCAGAACCTGTGACTGTGACCTTAATGATAAAAGGGATTTCACAGATGTGAATAAATTAAGGATTTTGAAATTGGGAGATTACTCTGGATTATGTGGGTGGACCCAATGTAATCACCAAGGTTCTTATAAGTGAGAGAGGGAGGCAAGAGGGTCAGACAAGGCGATGCAAGCAGAGTTTGAAATGCTGCACTTTGAAGATGGAGGAAGGGCCATGGGCTGAGGAAGGCAGGCTTCCAGAAATTGGAAAAAGGAAACAGATTCTCCCCTAGAGTCTCCCAAGGGAACACAGCCCTGAAACCCACTTTAGACTTCTGAGCTCCAGAACAATAAATTCATGTTGCTCTAAGCCATTAAGTTTGTGGTAATCTGTTATAGTAGCAACAGAAAACACAGGGTTAATGTTCTAGTTCTATGTTTAGGTTTAAAAAACTCCTAAATTAAAAAAAGCGTTTTTTTAAAGAAAGTAAAAGAAATAACCTAGCCAATGTAGAGAATGGGCCATCAGCACCCAGAGTTCCACATTCCTGCAAGATGCAGATCAAAGTGAGGCTGACCAACTCAACACAGCAGAGGCGATCCCAGCCCCTCAAGCCAGGAGGTGCTGCAGTGGAAGCAGGAACTGTCCACAGGAGGACCCAGAAGAGGCAGGCATGAGAATAAGCCTGAAAACAGGTAAGACAAAGGCCTGTAATCAGGAGAGCTTTGCCAGGCCCTATTCTGCTGGCAACCCTGCACTCATACCTGGGCAGAACTCTCAGGAGCCTTCTCAGGCTCCAGTGTGGGAGGTTTTCAAGCTGCCCAGGTGAGTTGAGACCTCTTCAGTCTCACATGGCGGGAAGTGAATGGAGTCTGTAGCTGGACAGCTTGGACCCAGCAAACTGAAAGCAAAACTGACCTGCTCATCCTGGCCCACCCAGGCACACAAGGCCTAGCGCAAGCCTTGGGGAAGAAGAGTGCAAGGGAGTGGCAGGCACCCTTAGGAAGCAGACCTGCTCAGCTGCAGCACAAGGGAACTCCCACAGCCTCACAGCCCGTCCCTGGCAAACACAAGGAACGCTTGCCTCACAGGTGGAGAGACCGAACTCAGCGGCCAAGAGGAAACAGAATCCAGACAGCAGCCGCATCCAACTTTCAATGAACTGTAATTCCTATTTTCAGATTCTCACACCAGGGAGATTTCAGTATAAAATGGGACAGGATGCTACAACACAGGCTCTCTGAGAGAACAGGAAAGAATGCACAGAATATGAAGGAACAAAAGACACAGCAATCAGTTCAGTAGGCCCCAGAAAGAGTTCCGTGGTGATAAGAATCTGATTGTCATGCCCTTACCGCCTGCCAAGAAAAGGTCATGGAATATAAAGAGATGAGAGACACAGCAATTTATTTAGGACATCCATGATCTAACAAGACAACTCCAGAAAGAGAATATAAAGGAAAGGACAGGAGGGAATTATGATTTTTTCAATAACACAGGACTTCCCAGCTACTTGGGAGGCTGAAATGGGAAGATTGATGGAGCCCAGGAATTCAAGGCTGTAGTCAGCTATGATCATACCACTGCATTCCAGCCTGGGCAATAGTTCAAGACTCCATCTCAATCAATCAATAAATAGCACAGAACTTCTAAAAGACACAAAAATCACTAGTCATAAACAAAGACAGATACATTTGACAAAAACATACCAAAAAACATTTGACTGGTAAGACACTACAAGTGGAGACATGCTACAGGCGGGAAGATAATTTATATATAGCAAAGAATCAGAATCCACAATGCATGTGAAACACCCACATAGTCTCTAAAAATCTAGGAATGGGGGAAGAGAGACAGAGAGAGAAGGAAATACACATGGCCAATAAAGATATCAAAAGATATTCAACTTCACTAGCAATCAAGGAAATGCAAATTAAAATAATACAATATATCTTTTTGGTCTTGAGGTAAGCAAAAATTAAAAGACCTGATAATGTCAAGCGTCAGCAAAGATGCATGGAAACGGGCACCTTCTCCCACAGCAGGAAGACTGAGAAATGGCTATGCCCCTGTGGAGAGCAATGTGGCAGCACTAGTAATGTTGAAAGCACACACACCCTAAAATCAAGCAAAATTGTGCTTCTATGGATATGCCTAAACACTAAACGTGCACAAAGTCAAACTACAGAAATGTTCACACACCCTTGGTTGGAATAACAAAAACAATGGAGGGAACAGGGACTTAGTAGCCCATCCATAAAAGAAAGGATAAACAGGTAGGTGCACTTCTCTAGTGGATACCACCTGATAGTGCAAAAGGAATGAATCTGACCTATCTCTATCTATCAACATAGAAGGACCTCAAAGTTGAACAAAGAAAGCTACAGAACAACATGTAGAAAAAAATTTTCAACAAAAATAGGTTGTATATGTGTTATGTCCATATAGATTACCTATGGATGAATATAAAATGGATTAGCTGTGTACACACTGAATCCATGAGCAGTCACCCCTGAGAAAGGGTGGGAAAAAATGTCATTGAAGACTACGTAAAAAAAAAAAAAAATAAGAAAACATTAATAACTGTTCAGAGTGATGGGGATGGTATTTGCTTATTTTCTATTTTCTATAATTATGGAATCTGTCAAATTTTAAAATTAAATAAAAAGAAACACTTCCAGAATTGAAAAAGGAGACGTTATCAAACTGGAAGGCCTGTGGACTAAAAAATTAAAAAGCGGGAAGAAAAAAGACCCACCCAGCTGAATATGCCTCCATGTTGGGGCCCACAAATCAGATGCCTCACCTTAGGGATGGTAAGAGGACACAGTAAACACCTTCAGCCTAGAATTCCAAAGGAAAATGCAAAACCAAGAGGCTAGAAGGAAGACATGATGGAAGACAGGAACCTAGTCTCATCAGCTGTGGAGATGAGAGGGGCACTCCAAGGACAGGAGGGGAAATGCAGACTTCACTGTTACCTGCTGAGGGGTGAAGATGCAGGAAAGAGAAGGGTCCTGCCTGAGGAGGAGGGAGCCCCTGGGTTCCAAAGGTAACACTTATGAGCTGAACTTGCACTTACCAATCATATCCTAGGATGACTTGCAAGGTGTTTCACCCAAATATTCTTGCACATATGCATTCTCACACATATCACTTTGTACATACATATAAGCGTTTATCTAGACATTCTAAAGCACTTTATAGAATCTGCTAACATATCAGCCACATGTTTAGACCCTGTGAGGGTCTGAAGGAGAGGAGACTAAGGGCACTAGGCTGGGTCTCAGATGTTTGCCAGGATCTTGCCCAGTTGTTCACTGAGTTCCTTAACAATTGGCCCCTTCATGGAACCTGGGGCAATTCAGATGGCCTCTTTAGTAGAATTTCATTATTAATATTTTAGTACAAGCTCTTTAAAGGAAAGGAAAATGTAACTAGACTGTGTACATCCTCAATTTTGACCAAGAATGGGAGCAGAATATTACTGGTATTTTACGTACATTATGTTTATAAAGCAGAAATCCTTGGTGGATCATTATAGAGGAGTTTGAGAACATTTTCATATTTGGGATGCTAGCTGGGGGTTTTACATGAACTGGGATATTATCACTACCATTATTCTTATTATTTCCCCCTATTCCTCAAAATAATGGAATCCAGGTTCCTGCTAGCTAAAACTTCACTATCCAACACACTTCCAAGAATGGACTACTCCGATAATGAGGGATGACAGCACTTGATGCTTTCATCAGGTAAATGCTTTATTTCAATAAATATTTAACCTGGAGGGAACAGTAAAAGGACATGGGGCTCATTTGTGTTTCTGAGGATCTCAATTAAAAACTCACATGATTCAAGTCTGAGTTTCCCACAGGGAAAAATCCAGAGTGTGTGTGTAGGGGGACCAGAAGCATGTTCTCAGAAATCACAACTCTTCAGACATTGGAGGGTGTTGTTATTTTAACTCTGTTTTATTTTCTCAGCATTAACTATGATAATTCTCAGAAACCCTTGTGTAAATTAACAGTAGAGTATAGCACAGTGGTTAACAGGGCTTCTTCACAGCATTTTATCACAGCTAACTTCTGTTCCCAAGAGACTGATTCAGGGCTAGTCTTTCAGCCTAGCCTAGCTTCACTGCTGATGATTCTGTTATAGGATCTAATAATGACTACCTCATAATAGCAGCAAACCTCACAGTCCAATTCTGATGCCAGACAACAACCAACCTGCATCACGTAGTTCAGGCCCTTCTCCTTCCAGGGGACAGCAACGCTGCCATGTGGGGACAGCAACGTTGCCATGTGGGGACAGCATACTTACGATGCACTTTAGCCACCAGCTTTGAAACCCACCAGTGGGTGGTTTTATTAATTTTTTTTAATTTGGGAGGAGGCATAAAGTAGATATGTTAAATATTTTTATATCACAGTATTTGACATTTGCTTGATTCATTGTTTTAATTTACAAATAAAAGACACAAATAAAGCCAGACATAAAAGGCCACATATAATTTCATTTCTATGAAATATTCAGAATAAGCAAATCCATAGAAAGTAGATTAGGGGTTGGTTGCCAGGGGCTGGGGGTAGGGGGAACAGCAAGTGACTACTAATGGGTATAGGATTTCTTTTTGCGGTGGTGAAAATGTTCTACAATTAGATACTGGTGATGGTTTCACAATTCTGCCAATACACTAAAAAAACCACTGAGCTGTACACTTTAAAAAGTAAACCTTATGGTACAGGAATAGTATCATCTCAATAAAGTTGTTATTAAAAATATTTTAAGTGGCTGCCTCTGCTGAGGAGGCTGGGCAGGGGAGGAGGGAGACAACACCTCTCCCATACCAACTCCACTGTCCTACTTCCCTTGGGAGCCACCCTGTGCCCTTACAGTTACAAATTCCCCTTCTTTGACTTCCTTATACCTCTATAATCTTGCTCTCCTCCCCAGCTACCAGGCCATGGTCAGACTGAAGTCTGAAATGCCAACCTGCTTCCCACAGCTCCTTCTCCCCACACCCAGCAGGGGAATCTTACCAGCCACATTCTGGACCCTGGTGCTTCCTGTTCCCAACACTTCTGAGGCTCCTTCTTACCCCCAGGATGGAGAACAAACTCTGCAGCAGGCATTCAAGGTTCAGCTGGACTCATCCTGGCATCTCTGGCCTAAAATCTAACTGGGGTCAGTCTTCATCCAAACACTGGTCTGGTCACACAGTGTGCCTGCCGCCTGGCCCCCCAAACACACACTGTGGTGTGCTATAGGAGGTCAGACTCCTGCTCACCAGGCTGTACCCATCTGGCTGACACATTTCCTTCACCACTTGGCCCAGGCCTCCCACTCCACAGCATAAGGATCCCAGCTGCTCTGTGTCCCCAGTGACCTCTGCACAGACTCCGTCCCATCTCCCAACGCATCAGCTGGCCTAAGCTCCTGCAGGGCTCAGGACTTCCATGCATGTCTCAGGCTTCTAATGTCCCGCACTGCATGTGTGGCCTCAGGCAGGCTATGAGGCATCATTATCTCAGTGAATAACCCTGCAAAGGGGTCTAGGAGTTCCTCAGAGTGGTAGCTCACATCTGTCCTTGTTCCCCTCATAGCAAGCCCAGAGCTCAGTGCACAGCATCAGCCTAAATGAAGCACTGAACACGTGAATAAAGGTGAGAGGAAGAAAGAGAAGGGGGACTGACAGCCAAGAGGGCTGTCCCTCATCAACCACAACAACCTGGGGCACAGTCGGGGCTCAGCACTATGGAGATGCTGATAGACAGCAAGGCTCCAAGTCTTGAAAACCTGCCTGAATTCTCCTTATCTGCACTCAGGAAGCATTAAGTTCCAGCTGATTCCTTCTTTACTCAAATTCTAGCTATTGTAAATTGAGGAACCACATGGACTAGAATGGCCAAGGATAACCTGAACACTCATCCTTTGGGAATAGGGCAGCCCTTCAGGAGTAAGTAGAAGCCCCATCTCACCTGGACCTGGGCTGTCGGGAGCCCAGTGGCCCTGCTCCCCTCCTCGGGGCTTCCCTCCACATGCCAGGCAGGGTCCTGAGAACACAAAGCTGGGGAAGGAGAAAGAAGTCACGGAGGCAGCTCTCCCTGCCAGATGCTTGCCAACATAAGCCCTTCCTCCTGAGAGGCTGAGGAGGGCCAGCCCCTACCATTCCCCTTGGACATCCTTATTTTATAGACAAAGGAACTGGGGCTCAGAAAAGGTTAGGAAAGTGCCAGAACACATGAATCCCTCACTGACTCCTATGCTATGAGGCACCATCTCTGAGAAGCAGTGTCTGTTCACAGCCTTTCTGTGTCTGAGCCCTAAATGGCCACACATTAATTCTCATGCATCCTATCCTTGAGATGTCAACATCACCTTATCCCCCAGCAGAGGTTTTCTGCTCTTTCCTTGTTTCAACTCTATACAGAGACAGATCTGGACCACAAACCCCCTTCCCTAAAGCCCCACCTGGTCCCCAGTTCTGATCCTCAGCTATGGCAGATCACTGCAGGTAGAGGCCACAACATGGCCCCCTATGTGCCCTGACAGAAACACAGGCTCTTGACTCACCCCAGGAGGCCCACGGATCAACAGCTGCCATCCCCCAAGACTGGTCCATAAGGGCACCTGCATAGAAGGATCAGGTTAGGACTGGGACACCAAACCTAGTGATTAAAGGTGACAAATGGAAAAAGAGACTGTCTCACTAGTAGGCATAACAAAATTCCATAAACAGAACCCAAGGGCATGTGAAAAAAAATTCAATATAAGCTGGATTCATACAGGAATACATAGGTGGGTCACTCTTACTGAATTTATTGATATGATGTAGCCACAGCATACAGAGCCACAACTGAACTCTCACTTAAAGATAAAACACACCAATGACATCACATTATTACTCAACATTGTTTTTAAATTACAGACTATATAAGTGAAAAATATTAATTAAAGTAAAAAAAGAATACAGGAACAGTAGAGACAACATTTTGATTGTACATACGATTGTCTTCTAAGAAACCCCACAAATCACCAGAAAATCTCTTAGAGCTAATGATGCTTCTCAGGAAACAACTATGAAATATGTAAAAGCTACACTGTCTTTTATGGCAACAGTTCTCCCCCTTTATCACCAGCCAGTTCCAATTCTGACTCCCAATCAGTTCTAGGTCTGTACCAAGACAAACAGACCCCTTCCCATCCCTAAAAGTCCTCAGCCCCTCTCCAGCTCTGACCCACAGCTATAGCAGGTAACAGCTAGGTGAGGCCCTAAAGAAACAGGATTGAACTCACCCCAGGAGGCCCATGGGTTGATGGCATCCATCCTGGAGGATTGATCAGGACTGACTGGGGGCTTGACCAAGAGCACTGCAGTTCCCAACCTAGTGACAAAAATGGAAAAAGACAAAACTGGTTCTTTCTCAAGAAGATTCAGTGGGAACAAGGTAAGAAACCCAGCCACAGAAGCAACAAAAGATTCCTAAGCAACATTAAAAGAAAATAGCATTTACATGTCAAAAATATGACAGAATTCCTGAAGAGAATGAAGAGTAACTTGCGAAAGGTGGAAAAAACGGCACTATCCTGGATGAGAGGGTAGAAATTTGTCAGTCGTTCCCAGGAGACAGCCAGTCACAACAAATGGAATTTCTCTGTTAATTTGGCAAAAAACATTGTCAAATCTATCTTCAATCCTCATATATTAGTGGTTGCCTCAAGCTAGGGAAAGAGGGAAATGGGGTGTGACTGATTAATGGGTGCAGGGGTTCCTTGGGGGGGGATGATGAAATGCTCTAGAATTAGTGGTGATGAGTACACAGCTTTATGAATATACAACAAAACCACTGAAATGCACACTTAAAATGGTTAAAGTGATGAACATTATGTTATGTAAATCTTATCTCCCCGACTCCCAAAAAAATCCACTTACAAGGTCCACTAGGCCCAAGTTTGTCCCCTCCTGGTGTGGAGGAGTCAGAAATGAGCCCGGGACCCAGACCCCTAACTCCCCAGGTTCCCGGTCTTTGTACAAGGCCTTTTCCCTCGACCTCTCAGTCCTGGGTATGTATATAAAGCACTAAAGACACCCACTGGGCCTCAGGAGCACTAGAATCTGCTCCAAAACTCAAAGCAGACAAACTGTATTTTTGCACTGTTTTTTACAAATTGACAACCCCCCCCCCCCGCCCCGGTCACTCCAAGTTTAAAGGAACGCGGGGATGTTGCCAGCCCACAACTGACGTCTTTCACAGCACATAAAATGAATGTGCACGGATGAGAAAAGCCTGTTGGGGAATGAAACGGGGTTATTATTCCCATCAACGGCCTCAGAGGCGACCTCATCACCTACTCCCCGCCTCCCGCCCCAGATATCCTCCGCAACTCCTGACGCGGATGCGATGCTCCAGGAGCTCGTCCCAGCAAGCGGCCGACCTTACCTGGCTCGCAGCACCGGTCCCCCCACCCTTGGAAGACGACTTAGCAGGGTCGAGGTCGCTTCGCCGGGGGCGTCTGGCTTTTGGTCCGTGTCGAGGTCTGGCCTAGCCGAGCGCTTGTGAGCCCCACGCGCGACCTCGGGGACAAAGGCACGCCGGGCCCGACCTCTAGGGCTCCCCGGAGCCAGCCCGGCCCGACGAGGCCGCGCGCCCGTAAGCGGGAGGCGGGCGGGGCGGGCCGAGAGCAACCGGGTTGCGAAGCCGGCGCGGGATGGGCAGGCGCAGGACCCGCCCTGGCGCCGCGCCGGCCCCGACCGCAGCGCCGCCTCTCTTCGCCGGCTCTGTCGACTCTTCGGCCCTGCGGTGGCGGCGACCGCAGCCCCACAGCCGAGCTAAGGCCTCACCTCGGCCGCGGACAATGGCGGCCGCTCCCCCGGCCTCGACCGGGGCGCGCCGCGGGGCCTGCTGGGAGTGATAGTCCGACAGCTCACTTCCGGCGCTGGGCCCCGGCGCAGCCGTGACGGGCGCGGTGCTGCTGCGCCCGGAGTGTCAGCTGCGCGGCGCTGGACCCGTCAGGGCGCTGGTGTCAGAGGTGGCGGCGAGGTGGGCGGTGTTTTGCAGCCCCAGACCGCCCTCCATCACGCCGCTGCCCACCTTGAGACGGCCTGGGTAAGTCGCGGTTCCCGAGCCTCAGTTTGCCCGTCGGTAAAATGGAGGCTTAACGATAGTTCGCAGGGGGAGCTTGGGTCTGAGCGCTTTCTGCATCCCAGACGCAGGTCTGGACGCTCGGGAGGGATAATTTCACTTACCATTCAGAAGATTGTGAGAAAGCGGCTGCTATATACCGTTTTCTTAAGATGAGGAACCTAATTCTGAGCGTCCCCTTGCCTTTGAAGCCCCACTTAAAAGAGATCGTTCCCAAATCTCTTTCCAGGCGGCAAAACGTTATGGACGTATTTGTTAGCATCGACCTATTTTGTAATTTTTTTCCCCTTGAGTCAACATATCTTGAGCGGGACTGAGGAAACCTCTGCTTTGGCAGTTGCCATTCAGAGCCACTGTTCAAGGTCAAAGACGGGGGATAAAACGGCTGCTGACCCAGGACCCTTGGACACCGACCCCCAGCCTCCGGCCCCACTGACTCCGGAGGATCCCCCACAGCAGAGCACACTTAGACCCCTTTAGGATCCTCTTGGAGTCTCCTTCCCACCTGTTACGGGGGTGACCCTCTCCCGGTACTTCCTCCCAACCCTTCCTCCTCACTCCCCTTGTCTGTTCTCCTGTCCACCTTCGTTTCCACTGCTTCCAGGGTCTGCTCTGGTTGTTCCCATGCCCAGCACCTCAGTGGGAGATCCACTTCTCACTCACCACCCTGCTTCTTGAGCATTTATTGAGCCCTACCATGTGAGCCTGGTATGGAGTCTTCCAAGACAAATCAGACCTGTTTGCGGCCTGTGAGGATCCACAGTATGTGGAGGCTGACAGGGAAGAAATGCAGTAAGAGTGGCTCAGTTTGTGTGATTGTGTGCATATGTGGGTTCCAGAGAAGTAACGGATCAGCTCTGTTAGGAAAAGGATAGGTGGCCCCAGAAAAGGCATTGTCCAATGGAAAACACTTAGACTGGGTATCTGACAGGTGGAAGAGGTCGTCCAGGCAGAGGAAACAGTGTGTGCACAGGGCTTGGGAGCATGTTAAGAGTTAAGTACATGGCTTAAAGTTGTTGGAGAAGAGAGTCAGAGATTGACAAGAGTGGGAGGAAAAATAGAGGGTGAGGAGAGATACAGCTTTTACTATAAGTTACAGGAAACCAATGAAAGGTTTGAGGCAGGGAAGTGGTGAGGTTATTATATGTGAGTTTTAACGAAGTAGTGGGGCAGCTAGTGTAGAAGAAGGGACTGTAACAGGGTGAGACCAAAGGCAGGTGGCCATTTAGGAGTCTGGACTTGAGTGAGCAGTGGGCAAGAGAAATCCTGGAGATAGTCCCACTAGAGAAGGAGGATGATTTAAAGAAGCAGGCCTGTGGGTTGGGCTTTTATGGGTGGTGTTGGCACTCACTGTGGGTAGGCAGAGGGGAGTAGCCCTTTCAGAAGGAAAGAAGTTCAAGCAGGACAGGCTGAACTTGAGGGGGAGGCCCAAGAGAGAGGTAAGATGGAAGGGGCAAGGTGCTGAGAGTTCCCCCAGCTGGCAGGAAGGTGAGCCCATGCAGAGAGTGGCACCAAGGGGAAAGCAGTTTCTGCATGGTACACCCACATTTCCCATGGCTCACAATCGAGTGGAGAAAGAGATGCCAGAGAAGAAGCAGTGACAGAAGAGGAAAGTGTCAGTGACAGAAGAGGAAAGTGTCTCTCCATTTCCCTTCCATCTCCTTACAGCTCATCCTCCAACAGGCAGTCACAGCAGTTTTTAGGGTCTCACATCAGGTCCCTGCTTCCCATTTTGTATTGGCTTCCCACTGTAGTGAGAGTAAAATCCAAACTCCAGTTGAGAGCTTAGGAAACTGAGCAGGGCTGGCCTCCGTCTCACCCAACTCCCCACCTCAATCCCTCAAGCTCATCTCCTGTCACTCCTGCCAGATCCTGGATGCCAGCAATTCCTCCAACAGGGCAAGCCCATTCCTGCCTCACGGCCTTCTTACTTGCTGTTCCCTCTACCTGGAATGTTCTTCCTTGTACAACCACAGGATTATTTTTCTTCTTCATCTGGATCTCAGCACAGATGTCACATGCCAGTAATAGCCAGCTCTGACTCATCCCCTCTGATTCTCAATCACATTACCCTCTTTTGTTTTCTTTGTATCAGTACTATCTAAAATCATAATTGTCTTCTACAGAAGCTAAGTTTTATGATATGCAGTCATTTAATACCGCTCCACAGACCTCAGTGTTCATACAGAAAAGGACTAGAATTCATGTCCTAAAGAGAGAGGAGGTAGCTCTGTTCACATTTAAGAGAGAACTCACTGACTTTGACCCAAGGATATCGGGAAGCTAGATGAAGAAAAACATCCCTGCTATAGTAGGAATATTTTTGTTCCCTCCAAAACTAATGTTGAAACTTAATCTCCAATGCAACAGTGTTGGGAGGTAGGGCCTAATAGGAGGTATTTAGGGCCCTCATGAATGGATTAATGCCATTATAAAGGGCTTGATGGAGGGAGTTTGTGTGCTCTTGCGTGTGTGCACTCTCTCTCTCCCTTTCTTCTCCTGCCTTTCACCATGTGAGTATGCAGTATTCAAGGCCCCATCTTGGAATCATCATCACCAAACTCACCAGCACCTTGATGTTGAACTTCACAACCTCCAGACTGTGAGCCAATAAATTTCTTTATAAATTCCTCAGTCTCAGATATTCTATTATGCTTCATCCTCTGGGAACCAACCTGGGAAATGGGCTCCCCAAGAGAGGGATCATCGATCATTCATTCAATCATCAGCAGACATTTATGAAGCACCTGCTCTGTGCCAGGCTCTGTTCTAGGCTGTGGGAGACTAAAGTGAACAAAGCAAACACTCTGTCCTTATGGAAGCAGGAGATAGACAAGAAACATAAATAAATAAATTAAAAAGTAGTTAGAAGGCAATATGTACTTTGGAAAAAAGAAAAAGTAGGACAGAGAAGGTGACTTCATGCCAGGATGGGAAAGGCGAGTTGCAGTATTAAATTGAGTGCTAAGGGTGAGTTGGAATCACCTCGTTGAGCAAAGACCAGAAGAAAGTGAGGGAGCAAGCCATGCAGGTATCTGGCAGAAGAGCCTGCCAAGCAAAGTGTTGTTTACTTTGCATGTTTTGCATTTATATAAATGCTATTGATCCCTTCAGATTTTAATCTTTTTTGTTTTCTGCTCCGTGTATTTATCACTGTGAGATTTATCTTTTTTGATTAAGTGAAGCTCTAATTTCCCATTCAATGGGAAACTGTATAGTTTCCCATTGAATGGGTATACCACAATTTGTTTATCCTTTCTACTTTTGATGCCACTTATATTCATTCAATAAATATCCATTAAAGCACCTACTATGCAAGGCATTGCTGTAGGCTCTGGGAATAAAACAGATGAGGACGTTTTTACTTCTCCCAAATGAGGGGATACAACAGCCATCACACTTACAGCTGTGGCTTCGAGAGCCAGTCCTGGTTCACCAGAGTTCCCAGATGAGTCACTTGCCTCTCTGGCATGACTACTGAGGCCCATATAGCTGGCCTTTGAGAAGCAAGTGTGTTACCTTGTGGACACATCTTTTAAACTTTTAAATTGTCTTTGTCTCTGTATCCCTCTGGAACACACAGGCTGATTCATGTATATTCAGTCAATTTCCCACTATAATAGCGCCAATCGTATCTCTGGCTACACACAATGACCTCTGTTTTATTTCCCACCCAGTCATATTATGTTAATGAAAATTTTTTATTCCATGACCAGAGTATTATTTCTGGATGAAAATAACTTTCTTTTAAATTAAAATGGCACTCATTCATTGTAAAGAAATTGAAACCATTTAAGAAAAGGCAAAGAGCAAATATTGCTAATATCCCATGACCCATAGATAACCAATGTCACCATGTGGCCACATTCTTCCAAAGTTCCCCTGGGAGAGTTTTATAACTTCAGAGACTTGGGATCATTCATGTTGTTATGAGACTAATTTTGTCTCTGAGCAATATGCCATTTAATTTCTGCATCATATTTATTTAAACATTCTCCTATTGGTGAGCCTTTAGTATTTTGCTGTTACAAACCATGCCATAAGAAAGGTCCTGTGCCTGCGTATTTTCATATCTGGGCAGTTATTTCCATGGGTAAACTGCAAAGGTGAGATTCTGAAATCAACTCATGAGTGTATTTTGCATTTGGGCACTTCCAACCTAACCACCCTACAAAGAGGGAACACCCATGTGTGTGACTGATAGGGTCCATTTCCCCACTATTTTTGACTACATCCAATATAGACTTTTTAAGTCTCTGCCAGTCTTTACCTGCCAATTAACCCCTGGAGATTGGATTTTCTATACCTGTAAAATGGAGATACTAATAGTATAATACTTGCTCATGCCTGTAATCCTAGCACTTTGGCAGGCAGAGGTGGGAGGATCAGAAGTTTGAGACTAGCCTGGGCAACATAGTGAGACCTAGTCTCTACAAAATAATAAAAAAAAATGAGCCAGGCATTGTGATGTGCACCTGTGGTCCCATCTACTCTGGAGGCTGAGCCAGGAGGATCACTTGAGTCCAGGAATTTGAGGTTGCAGTGAGCTATGATTGGACCACTGCACTCTAGCCAGGGCAAGAAAGTGAGATCCTGTCTCAAAAAAAAAAAGTATATATATGTATACACACACACACACATAACTGTCATTTTATTTGCTTCTCTTTGATTACTGATGGTTCATATACTTTTTCATGTATTTCTTGCGCATTTGTATTCCTTTTATGAATTGCCTGTTCATACATAAGGATTAGTGAGCAACCTTTCCTTGGTCTTCCCTAAGTGGAGTAGAGATATTAATAACTCTAGATCACAGAGTAGCAAAGCTTTTCTGTAAAGACTGATGGTATGTATTTTGGCTTTTCAGGCCATGAAATCTTTCACAATTACTCAACACTACCTTACAGCGTTAAAGCAGGCATAGACAATATGGAAATTAGTGGGTGTGGCTGTGTTCCAATAAAACTATTGACACAAACAAGGCCAGATGTAGCCTGTGGACCATAGTTTCCAACCCCAGCTCTAGTATCACCATTAAACCTGACATCATATTATACAAACACTTTTTTCCTGATTAACAGAGGATTTTTTCCCAGAAATATTCAATAAATACTAAATTATATGAACTTCCTTCTCATTTATTGTTGAGATGACAGGTTTTTCTCCACTGTTTGATTTAAATTGAACCAGAATAGTTGTATATTTCCTAAAACTAAACACCTGATTTCCGGAGTGAATGTTCCTAAATCCAGGTATACTAGCTAAACTGTCTTTATTGGCAGTATCTGATCTGAAATGTTTGCATCAATATTCCTGACAGATATTGCCCTTTAATTTTTCTTTCTTTTTTTTTTTAAAGTTTAGATTATTATATCTCAAACAAGAAGCAGTACAATTAAAGTATGCACCTAAACTATCAACACAATTTGGCCATCTTTATTTATATATATATGTATATATATATATATGTATATATATTTTAGTTGTCCAGCTAATTTCTTTCTATTTTTTTAGTAGAGACAGGGGTCTCACTCTTGCTCAGGCTGGTCTCGAACTCCTGAGCTCAAACAATCCGCCCGCCTCAACCTCCCAGAGTGCTAGGATTACAGGCATGAGCCACCACACCTGGCCTAATTTTTCTTTCTTTGAGCTTTGACAGACTGGTATCATGAAAAAGTAAATTCTACATGTTCTAGAGCAGCTTTGTATCAGAGTTTTCTATTTCTTGAAGAATAGAAATAATTCATTGGTAAAATAGCTTGGGCTTAGTAATTTTTTGTGGGGTAATTCCTTGAGAACTTTTTCAAAGTAATCCAAATGTTTACTCCACTTAGGTTTTCTGAGTCTTCTTTGGTAAATATAATATTTTCCTGGATGATAAGCAGGATAACATTTTCCTAGAAAACTGGCTTTTTCATCTAGGTTTTCAAGTGTATTAACACAAAATGTACAAACATTTGATATTATTTTCTCTGTTCAATTCCCTTTTCATTACCAGTATTGCAAATCTGTGTGTCCTTTTTCTTAATCATGTTAGTTTGGAATTTATTCAATTTATTTTTCTCAGAGTCACCTTTACCATGTATTTTCTGCTTTTAACTTTATTATATCCTTACTTCTGACTTGATTATAATTTATTTTTCCAATTTCTAGTAATGACCATAAATTTATTTATATTTCACCTTGTTTTTTGGCTACCTCAGTGCATCCACTTCTAACAATTGAGGGATATTTGATCTACTTCTTTATCATCTTTTATTGTAAAACTATAGCAATTTTGAACATATGAAAAAGTACACAATATCTAAGACTCTGCTTAATTACCTATGCTCATTTCTGTTTCCTACTATGCCCTTGTCCAAAAGTGCACACAGACGGTGATACAGTTATTACAGGCTCTGCATATTTCACTACATATCACTAGGCATTTTCCATGTTTCTGCATAGTGTTTATAACTATAGTTTATAGTCACTTCCTGAAACAAATTAGAAGCAGCCCAACTTTCTAGCATTGGAGGAACAATGAAGTAAAGAATGGTACTCTGGCTCTTTGGAATGCTACACTCAGTCATTTAGCCAAACATCAGCAACCTATTTTGACTTCTCAGCAATAACCCTCCCTGCATTGATTGTATTTCCTAGTATTATCAAACAGAGTTCCTCATTACTCACTGGCAACTTCCCTATGTATCAAATGCCACCCAGGCTCAGCCCTTCTCCAAGAATAAGTCAAAAAGACAAAATCTAAATGTATTTGCATAGCTTTTATACATTAAAATGAAATGTCTAGTTCTTTTCCTCTCATATGAGTTCTTTGGTGCCCAATAAAGTTAGAACCTTGATTGAAAGCTTTCCCACACTGATGACATTTATACAGTTTCTCTCCAGTGTGTGTTCTCTTATGTTGATTGAAAGATAAGTGAAAACTGAAAGGTTTCCCCCATTCAGCACATTTATATGGTTTCTCTCCAGTATGGATTCTCTTGTGAATTATAATGTGACAGCTGTGGCTGAAGGACTTTCCACATTCATTACATTTGTAAAGTTTCTCTCCAGTGTGTGTCCTTTTATGTTGTGTATATGATGAGCGGTCACTAAAGGCTTTCCCACATTTGTTACATTTGTAGGGTTTTTCTCCACTATGTGTTCTCATGCACATTAAGATTAGATCTTCCAATGAAGGATTTTTCACATTTATCACATTTACGGGGTTTCTCTCCAGTGTGAGTTCTTTGATGTACATGAAGGTAAGAATTTTGACTAAAGCATTTGCCACATTTATTACATTCATAATGTTTCTCACCAGTGTGAATTCTCTGGTGCAAAATGAGGTGAAGGCTCTGCCAGAAAGACTTCCCACATTCATTACATTCGTAAGCTTTCTCTCTACTGTGATTTCGCAGATGGTGGGAAAGTGATGAAAACTTCTTAAAAGCTTTCTCACATTTATTACATTCATAGGCTCCCCCCAAGTAGGAGTTCTCAAACCCCGAGAGAGGTGTGAGCTATGGGTAAAAAAATCCTCACTTTTTTAGCATTCATAGAATTTCTCTCCTGCATTAATTATCTCATGTACAGAAAGGTATATGCTCTCATTGGTATAATTACCATGCTCATTCAGTTTATACAGTTTTTCCAAGGCTTGTCCACAAGCATTGCCTTTACATTGTTTCTTTCCTGCCAAGATTACTGGATGACTTGCTACAGGAAAATTATGCTGCAAGTTTTGAAACCTCAAGTCAATTTGATGGAAATGTTCTTCAATAAGGAATCTGTGTGAAGGAACACAGTTTGAATAGAACCTGCATTTTCCCACAACTTCAGCACTTTCCTAGTTCCTGTTCTGAGTCTTTGCTTGCTCTTATTTATATTCCATTGGCCCCACACCGCCATCATGCACCTTCTGCTTTTCAGATTCATTCTCAGATTCGCAGGCATCTCCCACGGTGGAACACCAGGAATCACCCATCATGGATCTTGGGAGGTTCATGCCGCTGGATAATTTCTCACCAGAAATGGTCTCTGTTGATGGACACTCTTGCCTTTCAGGTCTATTCTTCCATTCTGTAGGAAATGAAAAAGAGTTTAGGTGCTGGGAAAAAAACTCCTAGAGTGAGAAGGATGAGATAAAAGCAACAAAACGTATAAGACATGGGTTGAAGTTTTTAAATATCAACTAAGGGAAGAGATGGAACTTTGAGAAGACAAGTCAAAATTTACACACAGAAGAAGAGGAATTCACAGGAAGACTGATCAACAAAAAGGGTGATCAGCAAAACAGGCAGAGGGGACCCCACTAGAGGGAACGTCATGGAAGAGGCAGACATTCCCTAACATAAAATATTCAGGACAGCCTCCCATCTTTAATGCTTAGATGTCTCAGAATTCTAATTCATCTCTCATCCTAATATCCATTCCCCTTGTAATTGACACCAAGTCAATCTTACTAACAAACTAGTTTTACAGTGCCAAGAGAATACCTCTAGATTAGCCCTCCCAACCATCCAGAAGCAGGGTCAAACTACCACATCTATTCTTGTTCTTTCTTCTGCTGGGTTTCTTTAGTTCTCACTATACATGACCATTTCCACCATTAATATACAGCTTATTCTCTGCTCGAGACCTTCCTTTGATCCCCAAGGTCTTAAGTATCAGCAACCTTTCCCTTTCCTCTCATCATTTGGGTCCCAACTCCCAGGTCATCTCCTCTAAGAGACCCTCTCCAACATCCCAGCCAATACAGGAGCCAATAAAGGGTCCTCCTCACTTTCCACCTTGTTGTCCTGTCTTTAGTTGCCTCTTTTTACTGTTTAGCACTATTTATTAAATTACATCACCTTGTTTATTTGGTTCTTTATTGTCTGCCCCTTCCCCAAACACTACATACTAGCCTTTGAGCTCTACATCATCAGGCCTGTTAATATTGTCACCAGTGCCCAGCACAGCACCTGGTTCACTGTGGGTGCTTGAGACATGTCTGTGAGGTAGACAGACAGAATATTTGATTATGCTCCCCTGCAGCCTGACTCCTAATAGGTGGGAAGGCTAAAAGTTTCTGACCATGGAGGGGAGGCTGTGGGACTGACTGTGAGGAGAGCTTTGCAGCATCAAGCAGAGCAATGCTGGGTACACAGAATTCTGCAGAGGGTTTCATGTTGAGTCCTTAGCTGAACCCTACACTATAAATGCACAAAAGAAAGTTCTGTAAGACCTAATCAAAAAAACAGCCGCTAGGGGGTTGAGCAGAAATTTCAGAAGTGATATCATATTGGGGAGGCATTGGAGTTCTGACCCAGCCAGGGCAGACAGACTTAAGCACCAAAGGCATTCAGCTGAGATCCTAGAAAGCTATAGGTTAGAAGGAAAGATCATGCTGCAAGAATAAGGGCTAGACCCAAAGACTAAAGCAAAACTTTTAAATCTACCTTAATAAATCCTAAAGCCAATACTCATCAGGATTATGTGATCTATCGTAATTTAACTGCCTATCAGAACAAAATTCTACACTCTTTGGTGGAAGATAACAACCCATAGTGTCTGTATGTCCTACAATGTCCAGTATACAATAAAAAAATGACTAGACATGTAAAGAATCAGGAAAATGTGACTCCTAATCAAGAAAAAAAAGTCATAGAAACAGACATATCAAATGTTAGAAGTAGCATAAAGAGACTTTAAAAAATTATTGCAAACTGATAAAGAATTCTGTGGAAAAACTAAAAAAAATAAAAATACTACAATTAAATAATACAGTATCTGAAATAAACCGTGAATGGACTTAACAGCATACTGAACATAGCAGAAGAAAACATCTGTGAATTTGAAAACAGGTTAAGTAGACACTTTACAATGATACAAAGGGAGAGAAGAGAATTTAACAACAGAACATCTGACAAGTGGACTAATGTGTAGCTGGAGTTACAGAAGAAGAGGGAAGATAGAAAGGAGCAGAAAAAATATGTGAAGAGATAATAGCAGAGTGTTTTCCTAAATTGACTAAAGGCATCACCCTACAGATTCAAAGAGCTCAAACAACTCTAAGCAGAATCATTTCAAAAAAGACCTTACCTTAATCCTAGCAATTTGGGAGGCCGAGGCGGGCGGATCGCTCAAGGTCAGGAGTTCAAAACTAGCCTGAGCAAGAGCGAGACCCCTGTCTCTACTAAAAACAGAAACAAATTAATTGGCCAACTAAAAACATATAGAAAAAATTAGCCAGGCATGGTGGTGCATGCCTGTAGTCCCAGCTACTCGGGAGGCTGAGGCAGAAGGATTGCTTGAACCCAGGAGTCTGAGCTTGCTGTGAGCTACGCTGACCCTACGGCACTCTAGCCCAGGCAACAGAGTGAGACTCTGTCTCAAAAAAAAAAAAGAAAGACCTTACCTGAGACATCATAATCAAACTGTTGAAAACCAAATAAAAAGCAAATATATTAAAAGTGATCAGAAAAAAAATGACATTATATTACATTCAGGGAACAAAAAGGAGAAAGACAGCTAACTTCCCACAAGAAACAATGGAAGCAAGAAAAAAAGAGACACTTTCCTCTCTGCATGTGAGTAAAAATATATATATATATATATATAAACAAAAGGAAAAAAAAAAGAAAATCTAAATTAAAAAAAAAAAAGAAAGAAAGAAAGAGACACTTTTAATATTGAAAGCAAAAAACCCAGAATTCTATATCTAGGAAAAATATCCTTCCAAAAAATGGCTAAATAAAGATATTTCTAGACAAAAAGGAAGTGGGGCAAATTCTTTCCCATCTGAGTGCTATAAGAAATACTAAAGCATATTCTTTAGACTGCACGGAAATGATCAAAGGTAGAAGCCTGGATCTGCAGAGAGGAATTAAGAGCAATCAAAATACAAATTAATTAAGAGAAAACATAGTAAAAAATGATTTATAAATTACTTCAAAAGGCTGCCAACTGTATAAAGCAAGAATAATAACAGTATATAATAGAGTTTATATAATATATAGAACTGAATACATGACAATAACATCAAGGGTAGGAGGAAAGAAAATTGCAATTATATTAATGTAAGTTTTTTACATTGTACGTTAAGTGGCATAATATTAATTCCAGGTAGACTATGATAAGATTAAAGATGTGAATTATTAACCTTAAAGCAAAAAATACACAAGATTATACAATACCACAAACACATAAAGCTAAGAAGGAGGCCAGGCGCGGTGGCTCACGCCTGATTCAAAAAGCTCAAACAACTCTAAGCAGAATCATTTCAAAAAAGACCTTACCTTAATCCTAGCACTCTGGAGGCTAAGGTGGGTGGATAGCTCAAGGTCAGGAGTTCAAGACCAGCCTGAGCAAGAGTGAGACCCCGTCTCTACTAAAAATAGAAACAAATTAATTGGCCAACTAAAACTATATAGAAAAAATTAGCTGGGCATGCCTGTAGTCCCAGCTACTAGGGAGGCTGAGGCAGAAGGATCGCCTGAGCCCAGGAGTTTGATGTTGCTGTGAGCTAGGCTGATGCCATGGCACTCTAGCCCAGGCAACAGAGCGAGACTCTGTCTCAAAAAAAAAAAGCTAAGAAGGAAAAAAAGGAGATTAAGTAGACTAACAATACTCAATCCAAAAGAAGGCAGAATTAAAAAGCAAAGGAACAAAGCCTAGATGAGACAAATAGAAAACAAATAATGAGGTAGACATAAACCCAAACATATCAATAATTATGTACTAAATATAAATTTACTGAACAGTCAAAGAATAGAAATTGAGAAAATGAATTACAAACAAGACCCAATTCATGCCACTTAGAAGAGGCCCACTTTAACATTTCAACAGAGAAGTTGAAAGTAAAAGTCTAGGAAAAGATATATAACACAGTACACTGAGCCAGTTGGCTATAATAAAACCAAACGAAGTAGACTTCAAGACAAAGGTAATACTAGAGGAAAAGAAGGACATTTCATAGTGATAAGAGGGTATGTTCAACAGGAAGACATAACAATCTGACATGCCAGTATACTCAGTAATGTTGCTTGAATGTACATGAAGCAAAAATGACAATCAATAAATATATAAACAAACACAGTCATACGTGGGGACTGAACACTGTCCTGTCGGAGATGATGGAATAAGCAGACAGGAAAATCCGTAAGAATAAAGTATGTATAACACAATTAAGCAACTTGGCTTAATTGATATTGATAAAACACTATGCCAAACAACAGCAGAATACACATTCAGCAAGCTCAAACTCCTGGGCTCAAGCGATCCTCCTGCCTCAGCCTCCCAAGTAGCTGGGACTACAGGCATGCACCACCATGCCGGGCTAATTTTTTCTATATA
Organism: Lepilemur ruficaudatus; assembly: GCA_963574885.1. Taxonomy (NCBI): domain Eukaryota; kingdom Metazoa; phylum Chordata; class Mammalia; order Primates; family Lepilemuridae; genus Lepilemur; species Lepilemur ruficaudatus. The sequence goes on from CAUYRT010040379.1 coordinate 26,281, forward strand.
TATTTTTAGTTGGCCCATTAATTTCTTTCTATTTTTAGTAGAGACGGGGTCTCGCTCTTGCTCAGGCTGGTTTCAAACTCCTGACCTTGAGCAATGAACTAGAAAGCACAGACAATAAAGAAAATCAAAATCAAAATATGACCTTTTTACAAAGAGTTTTAAAAATCAATGGTATAAGATGGTATTTCAGAGACTAACCATTTTATAAGGCTGGCATCAGTGTGATAAGAAATATCAAGAAGGAAATTTAAGAAAAGAAATTACAAATTTTAAAAAAAGAAATGATAAACAAATATCCCCCAAACTACAAAATCTTAAATAAAACATTAAATCAAATCCAGCAAAATATAAAAAGAATACTGCATCTAACTAAGTAGGTTATCCTAAGAATGCAAGTATAACAAGGGAAGATCAATGTAATTCACCACTTTAATGGAATGAAGGAGAAAAAAATACAATCATCTCAAAAAATTTATATGGAGCATTTGATAAAATATAATACCCATTCATGACAAAAATTCAGGAATAGAACTTTCTCAGTTTGATAATGGTCATCAGATCATATTTAATAGTGAAATATTGAATGCTATTCCCTAATACTGGGAGCAAGGCAAGTATATCAGCTTTCACCACTTTATTCTATATTATACCGGATAATGTACAGTAACGCATCTCAGAACAATGTCACATGGGAGGCCTGCTGACCAGAAAGAAACATAAATGAAATATATGGTGAGATGAAAATATCATCTGTGTGGACTGTAGTATGGGTAACAGAAATATTTACTTTTGTAAAACTTTATTGGGCTGTACTCTTAAAGACAGCATGTCTCACTATATGTTAATAACACACTGATTTTTTTTAAAGTACTAGAAGTCCTTGCTTATATAATAACAAGAAAAAGGAAAAGCATAAAGACTAGAAAGGAAGCAATAGAGCAATCTTTATTCGCAGATGACCTGACTCTATAAGAAATTCAAGGCAATTGACAGACAAATTATTAGAACTGGTAAGTGATTTTAGCCAAGTTCAAAGGATAGAAGGTCAATTTAAAAAAATTACAGCACTAGCAACAACTAGAAGCTGAAATTAAAGAATAATGGTATTTACAATAACATCAAAAATACCAAATGCCTAGCATTAAATTTAATAAAAGATGTGCAAAACAATTTTATTCAAAAAGTGTAAAATATTGCTGAGAGAAACTAAAGTACTATACCTAAATAAATACATCATGTTCATGTAGTAAAAGGCTCAACCTGTGAAGATATCAATTCTTCTCAAATTGATCTACAGACTTAAGGCATTACCAATCAAAGTTCAAGGAGGAATTCTATAGAATTGAAAAGCATGATGATTTCCAATTGACAAGCTGACTCTAAAATTTATGTGAAAGTGCCAAGGACCTGGAATAGCCACAGTTATTATAAAAATGATTATAAACAGTAAAGTTAGCACAGGGATAGAAAAAATGGATCAACAGAAGAGATGAGAGCACAGAAACAGATCCACACATACACATTCAGTTAATTTTCAACAAAGGCTCCAGTACAATACAATGGAGAAAAGGGAAGTTTTCTCACAAAATGGTGCTGAACAACTGGATAACCATAAGAAAAAATACATACCTTGTCTATTACTTCATATTTACATAAAATTTATTCAAGATGGGTCATAGGCCTTAATGTAAAAGGGAAAATTACAAAACTACCACACTAAAATAGGACAATATCTTTGTAATCTAAGTATATGTGAAGACTTCTTTTAAAAAACCTAAGCACAAAATAAAAAATTGATAAAATCAGCCTTTGTTATCTATGACCCAGAAATTCTATACCTAGTTATCCAAGAGAAATGAAAGCACAGGTCCACCAAAAGCCTTATATAAGATGGTTCATAGCGGCTGGGCGTGGTGGCTCACGCCTATAATCCTAACTTTCTGGGAGGCCGAGGCAGGTGGGTGGATTGTTTGAGCTGAGGAGTTCGAGACCAGCCGGAGCAAGAGCAAGACCCCGTCTCTACTAAAAAATTAGAAATTAGCTGGACAAATATATATATAAAACAATTAGCCGGGCATGGTGGCACATGCCTGTAGTCCCAGCTACTCTGGAGGCTGAGGCAGGAGGATCGCTTGAGCCCAGGAGTTTGAGTTGCTATGAGCTAGGCTGACACCACAGCACTCTAGCCTGGGCAACAGAGTGAGACTCTGTCTCAAAAAAAAAGATGGTTCATAGCAGCACTATTCATAACAGCCAAAACCTAGAGACAACTCAAATGTTCATCAACAAGAGAAAAACAAACTATGGCTCATCGTTCATTCAAAAAATAGAATATTACTCAGCAGTAAAAAGGAACAAATTAATGATGCATACAACATCATGAAAAAATCCAAAAAATCTTACATTAAATCTTATACAAAAGAAATAATGTATAATTTTCTTTCTCTGAGGTTCTAGAAGAGACAAAAGCAATCTATTGTTGAAAAAAATCAGAACTGTGGTTGCCCTTGCTAAACAGAGATAAAAGGAGAACTTTGTGGGGTAATGAAAATGTCCTCAATCTCAACTTAGGTGATGGTTGCACAAATATATACATTTATCAAATTTTTCAACAACACATAATTTAATTTGTGTGTTTTAAAAAGTATTGATAGCAGAGAAATAAAAATACCCATTGTCTTCAAAGTAACAATAATAAGACTGACCAAGTGCACTAGCTCATGCCTGTAATCCTAGCACTTTGCAAGGCCAAGGTGGGATGATGGCTTCAGGTCAGGATTTCAAGATCAGCTTGAGCAAGAGCAAGACCCCATCTCTACGAAAAATAGAAAAATCAGCCAGGCATGCTGGTACATGCCTGTAGTCCCAGCTATTTGGAAGGCTGAGGCAGAAGGACTGATTAAGCCCAGGAGTTGAGCTTGCATTGAGCAATGATGACGCCACTACACTCTAAGCCAGGCACAGAGTGAGACCCTGTCTCTAAATAAATAAATAGATAAATAAATAAGATGGAGGGCTATCTTCTCAATAGAAACCATGGAATCCAGAAGACGACAGCATAGTATCCTTAAAGTGCTGGAAAAAAAAATGAACTGCCAATCTAAAATTTTCTGCCTAGAGTATCTTTCCAAAATAAAATAAAGATATTTTCAGGCAAACATGAAGTGAGGGAATTTTGTCACCCTAAAAGAAATTATAAAGGGAGCTCTTCAGGCAAAAAGAAGATGATCCCAGCTGGAATTACAGTAATGCCAGAGGAAATGGAGAATATACAGAAGGATAAATATGAAAGAAAATACAAATAAACATTGACTATAAAGACCCTTCCTCCATCTTACCTGGGCAGGAATCTTGGGGGAGTCCTCTGTCTATCATCTAAGGTTCTGCTCCAAGTTCCATCTGGGCAAGGCTATCTGGCTTGGGGATCCAAGGCCCTGTTCAAGTGAGAGACAGGCTGTGAGGTCTTGAATAAGGAGAACTAGCTTTCAGTGGACCCATACTCCCAGCCAGCTCACACCCACTCTGCCCAGACCTCAGGCAAACAGAAGCCAACATAGGACCCAGCCTCACCCACAGAGACCAGGTGCCTGAAGATCTCCAGCATCACGTTGTGGCACAAGATGCTCTGTGCAGGGCCGAGCAGCCCCCATAAGTCCACAGCCATGTCATCGAAGGTTATCTGCTCCTGAAATGTCGCCCACATGTGTGCTGAGCCAGGATCCTCATTCCTGCAAAGCTCCTGGGGTGGGGGGCAGGAAGAGGAGTACATCGGAATGTGAGGATGGGCTCAGGAGTAAAGGGAAATGTCCTAATAAGGTTCTGGGTTCTGAAGGGTACACTTGAGGCTTCTTGGAGTTTCTGTACCAGCCGCTTCAGAGGGGAGCTCCCCTAACGACTGAAGTATTTACCCACTAAGAGCCTCGCCTATTTCTTGATCAACTAGTGATCTTCCATAAAACCAAAATATACTTAGGAGGATTCCCCTTCCTGTCCCGGAGACTACTAGGTATAAAACAATGATAACATCAACATCTGCCAAGGGTTCTCTTCACACCAAGTACTGTGCTAAGGAAGCACTTTACCTAATGGAAATTCACCTAATCATCACAACAGTCTTAGGAGGCAATTCCTACTATCTAAGGTCATTTTTTATTTTTTCAAATGAGTTGCCTCAGCTCAGAGAAGTTTATAGGTTTTGGAGTCACGATTATGCTGGCTTCATAAAAATGAAGTAACAGATGTTCCCTCTTTTAGACAAATTATTCCAAATTTTGGAAAGATCAAAATTGCCCGTTCCTTAAATGTGTGGTGGCCAAAGCCATTTGGGCCTGAAGTTTTCTTGCTGGGGAGTTTTGTGACTAGATCTTTAATGATTATAGGACTTTATTGATTTATTTAAGGGCTACAGCACTACTCAGGACTACTCAGGGCTACCTCTTCTGTTTGCCTTGTTGGCCAGAATGAAGGGCTGAGTGGAGGAGGAAGGCAGGGATGTCGGACCAAGCCTCACAAGTTGGAAGGGAGGGTCATTTCCACCCTTGAAGAAGCGATGTGAACCCGGTGGGATGCAGGCACAGCCGGTCAGAAGGAAGGGGAAGGGCCACTCACCGGGGGACGGGCTGCCGGGAGCCCCGGGGCCATCATAACTTTCCACTTGGAAGTGAGTGCCGAGAGGCGTTTGCAGAGAGCGCCGGAGATCAGGCCTGCCCTGTAGCCCCCACCCTGACGTGTCTACCAGGGAGGTCCCAAGGCGCAGGGTGGGCAAGGCCCTCTGCGCTCCCGCGTCGGCCGCAGCCTCTCGGGCCCCTACCAGTGCTCACACTGGTCCGTCCCGAGCCCAGCCGCACCGCCTCCCACTGCGGCGCTCCGGGACCGGAACGCTCCACCCAGACCCCGAGCGCCCCGCCGGGATCGGACGTGCCGGGCGCCGCTCCTGCACCGCGGCAGGAGGGGCACACAGGCGGACAGACAGAGCTCACCCCCCGACAGAGCTGGACTGAAATCCCCGCAGGTGCGGCTCGGGTATAACCGCCCGGGCCCTCTGAAGCCTGCTGCGCCAGCCTTATGGTCGCCGGCCCCGCTCGCTTTCCCCGCTGGACAGCGGCGCCGGGCGGAAGCGGGACTACTGTGGCCGGAGCGGCCTGCGGACCAATGGGAGTGCGCTGCCGGCAGCTCCGGACCGTCAACGCAACACAGGGCGCATTGTGGGAATTGTAGTCCTTCAGCCCGAGCCCTAGACCGTGCAGCCGTCAGCGCAGACTACAGTTCCCAGAAGCTCCGGCGGTGCGGAAGCCCGCCCAACGGCGGGGCCTTTGCTGGGCACGGGGCCTCCGGGGAGTTGCAGTTCAGTCCCCTAGAATTCCCAGAGAGAGCGCTGGGCGTGCGTCCTGATCCCCGGGAGCGCGTGGTTGGCGGCTCCGGAAAGTCTGGGAAGCCTCAGGATGAGGACTCGGGAGTTGCGGTGTCGGTGCGGGTCCCAGCTTTGCCCACCGGGGCTGCGGGCGGGCGCAGATGTGGGCGCTCCGCACTCCACATCCCAGAAGGCTCCACGGCGGGCTGCGGTTCCGGAGTTGCGCACGCCCCCACGCACGCAAGTCCGAGGCTGGGTGGGCGGGCGGCGTGCTCGGTCGGGGACGAGAGTAGGGGCGAGGGTGTGGGCTAGTGAGGGCCGCGGCCTCCGCCTCAGCAGACACGACTTCTGGGCATGCAACGAAAACAAGTGTAGCGGTGTGCTTTTTATATGAGACGAAGGTATTGAGATGTCGTATTCATGTGTGAGTGTCTCTGGCTATTGGGTAGGTAATAAAAGCCAGCTTGATGCATGAATTATTTGATACTCACATGTCGGGCTTTTTTGCCTTTTTCAACTAAATCGCTAAGTATGTTGTTGTAACGAAGGTTGTCACAGCATGTGTTCTGTTAAAATTAGATAATCTTGCTTGGGTCATTTTTTTCTTCGTTTATTAATTTTTTTCTTAAATTTATTTAGTAGTAGTATTTAACTTGGAGAATCTTACCATGCTGTCAGCTAGAATTGTCTATAAAAGTCTTAAAGCAAAACAGAATTGGAGAGGGAGCCTTGGATTACCTTTTCTAATAGACCTCTCAAAACTCTCCGAGAAGGAGCTCCTCGAGGCGAGCCATATGTTTGAGATGAGGCATGTTCACCAACTTGAAATGGATATCTGCAAAGACCACCCTTGATAGAAGTGACTCCATCTTAGAAAAAGACTTCCTTTTAAAAGGCATCATGCCAATAGAGACGAGATGTTTACAGCCTGTACCCAATCAGATAATGGCATAACACTTTACAGTCCCCACTGGACAACTCGAGGTCTATAAAAAGAGGACTTTTCTGGCCAGCCATTTCTATAGCAACTGTCCTGTCCTCACTCTGGTAAGCAACTAGGCATGTGTCAGCAAAGGCTCTGCCAAATTAAGAGCTCTTTTTGCAAGACAGACTGCTCTGCCGACGACTGACCAAATCAGTCCAGGACGTTCTTGTCCACCTCACTTTCCTTGAACTGCTTCGTTAACCCCTTTTCCCATCGTCTTTTTCTCTTGATGTTAAATATTACTTTGATGTGGAAATTTTAATCTAACTTTTATATATTGATTAAATATGATTACGTATGGTTTGCAATATTGACTGACTTGTGAAGCGGCTTGTGCCTGTGTGTTCTATAGTCAGAGCCATTCACTCTGACTATTGAGTGAATGGGCAGTACTAAGGAGAATTGCCTCCTTGGGAACTGTACCTAGCTCGTGATTTTTATGATTGAAATAGCATCAATAATAGCTTGACATTGTGGAAAGACAAACATGTGTGGATCTGCTTATCTCTGACCTTCCATGGCTCACAAGAGTATCTTACAGAGCTCTGAGTCTGAGTACTATGGTACTTGAAGTAAGATATTTTTCATACCCTACATGACTCTGTACTCACTCCCTCATTCCTCCTGCCATGTTTCTGTACGTGTTTCTGTACCACCAATCCATGTTCTCTAAAGTGTTCTTTGAGTTCCTGTAAGAATTTTTTCAGAAAACTATTAGAATTTTGGACATAAGAGCAGACAGCAGAGGACAGTGAGCCTCTGTGTCCCCATCATGTAGCCCTGATCAACCCATAGCCAATCCTCAGAAGCCTCTCCACCGTTTTGAATCATTTGAAAGCAAATCTCAGACCCTATACCATTTCACCTACTATATGTAATTCCAAAAGATAAGGACTATTGTCTCACATAACCATAATCCCACTATTGAAACTATAAAAAAATTTACCTTGTTTACATCACTGAATAGTCAATATTCCAATTTGTAATTCTTTTTTTAACAGTTTGACCTTCTTTTAAAAAAATCAGGATATAACAAAAGTCCATACTTTGTCATTGATTATTTTTTTAGTAACAACTTGAGATATAGTTCACATACCATACAATTCATCCACTGAAATTGTATAATTCAAAGGTTTTTAGTATATTCATAAAATTGCACAACACTCACCAAAATTAATTTTAGAACTTCATCATCCACAAAAAAAGTGCTAAACCCCTAAGCCATTACCCATCAACCCGCAATCACCCTCTTCCCCAGCCCTAGGCAACCACTAATATATGTTATATCTCTATGGATTTGCCTATTCTGGATATTTCATGTAAGTGGAATCTTAACAGTATGTGGTCTTCTGTGCCTGGCTTCTTTCCCTCAACATTAGGTTTTCAAGGTTCATCCATGTTGTAGCATGACGTACTTCATTCCTTTTTATTGTCCAGTAGCATTCCATTGTATGCATATGCCACATTTTGTTTATCCATTCATCAGTTGATGGGTATTTGGGTTGTTCTCACTTTTCACCGTTATAGATAGTGCCGCTCAGGGAGGACTGGCTCCTGAGGTTGGGCCTTGGGGCAGACAAGTGCTCTGGAGCTCCTTGCTCTGTCTTTCCCACTGAGCCCAGAGTCCTCGTCTCAACCAGTCTGGGGCATTTCGCTCTGGCTTTAGCAGGATGATATAGCACTTGGGGATAAAGATGCTGCCCAGCAGCCCTGCAGTGGAGGCCAGGATAGAGAAGATCTCCACAGCCACAGTGGCCTTGCCCTGGGCACTGTGGTACAGGGGCAGGAAGGTTGTCCAGATGCTGCAGAAAAGCAGCATGCTGAAGGTAAGGAACTTAGTCTCATTGAAGGTGTTGGGCAGACCCCTGGCCAGGAAGGCCACAGAGAAGGTGACCGCGGCCAGGAGGCCCAGGTAGCCCAGCACACAGTAGAAAGCAATGCCAGAGCCCTTCTGGCACTGGATAACAATGTGGCTGGGCTCTGAGGCTGTGTCCCTTTCTGGAAATGGTGGGGAGGTGCCCAGCCAGACCTCACAGAGAACAGCCTGCACCAAGGAGGCAACAAAGACTACCGAGGTAGAGGCGCCAGGTCGCAGGCACACCTGGACCCTGTCCCCCGGCCTGGTGACCCTGAAGGCCAGGACCACAGTGAAGGTCTTGGCCAGGACAGAGGAGACAGCCACAGTGAACACAATGGCAAAGGTGGTCTGGCGGAGGAGGCAAGTGGCAGCGGTGGGACGGCCAAGGAAGAGCAAGGCAGAGAGGGCGCAGAGGGCCAGGGAGGCGAGGAGCATGTAGCTGAGAGCTCTGTTGTTGGCCCTGATCACAGGCGTGTCCCGGTGCTTCAGAAACACCCCAAGGACCAGCAGCACCAGCCCAGCCAGCATGAGTGCTGCTGAGGCCAGCGTGAGGTCCAGGGGCTTTTCGAAGGCCAGGAAGATCTCTGTTCTAGGCAGGCAGTGGTCTCTGGTGTGGCTTGAGTACTGCTCCTTTGGTCACAGAAGACATAGCTTCATGTCTGTGGGAGACACACAGACCCCGTGTCTGCAATGCTATAGTAATGACACCAGCCATGCAGAGGGAGGCTCCCTATGCACCAACAGAGTGTTTCACATCTGTTAATGTGTTGATGGGTTATTCTGAAGTGCTAGTGCTAGGATGGGCCACGTTAGAGCCTGAGGCACAAGGTAAAATGCACACCCTATATACATGTTTGTATCTGAGCCTTTTAATGGTTAATTTTTTCCAAGTGGTAGCAGTAACTATTCTTACTAGCAACTGTTATGGGCTGAGTTGTGTTGATGTCCTAACCGCCAGTACCTCAGAATGTGACTTTCTTTGGAGACAGATAAAGTGGATATGAGGGAATTAAGGTTAAATGAGGTCTTTAGGGTGGGCCCTAATTCAGTATGACTGGTGTTTTTGTAAGAAGAGGTTAGTCCACAGGTACACACAGAAGGAAGACATGGGAGGAAGAGCAAGAAGGCAGCCATCTGCAAGTCAAGGAGAGAGGCTCAGAAGAAGCCAAACCTGCCAACACCTTGATCTCAGACTTCCAGCCTCCAGAACTATGAGAAAATAAATGTCTGTTCTTTAAGCCACCCGGCTGTCGTATTTTGTAATGGCAGCCCGTGCAAACCAGTACAGAAATTCTCACCAACTCTGCCACCCATCCTTTAGGAATTGTTTAAAATTATTGCTCTGAACCACAGTGAGAAAGCTCCATGGCCCCAACAAATGGCTGAAGTGAAGACTTAAGAAGTTGATGGCCGGTAGGATGGACACTGTGGCAGGCGGAATAATGCCCCTTTCCCAGAGCTGTCTAAGCCGTGGAGCCTGTGAATATTACTGCACATGCAAGAGACTCTTCAGGTGTGATTAAGGTGAGGATCTGGAGATGGGGAGACTATCCTGAATTATCTGAGTGGATCCAGTGTCATCACAAGGGCCCTTAAAAGTGGGAAAGGGAGGAAGAAGGTGAAAGCAGAGAAATGTGGCAGAAAAAGAGGCAGGAGAAATATGAAGCATGAGGGATGGGATCTACCGCTGCTGGCTTTGAAGATGGAGGGAGCCCATGAGGCAAGGGATTCGGGCGGCTTATAGAAGCTGAGAATGACCTCTAATGACAGCCTTCATGGAAATGGGGTCCTCAGTCCTACAGCCACAGGGAACTGAATCCTGCCAACAAGCTGCATGAGCTTGGAAGCAGATTCTTCCCCAGAGCCTCCAGTAAGGGACACAGTCTTTCCAACACCTTAATTTTAGCCTTGTGGGACCCCAAGCAGCGCACCCAACTGAAGCATGCTGCACCCACACTTTTAAACTGTAGAAATTGTCAGATAATAAATGTGTGTTGTTTTAAGCCAATAAGTGGGTGGTAATTTGTTACAGCAGCAGCAGGAAACTAATACAGGGGCAATTGGGCATTGTGTACACCCATAGTGGGAATGTGAACTGGGCAACCACCAGCGTCTGTTCAAGCTGCATGTATGCCTACCTGTGGCCTAGCAATGTCATACCCAACAGAAATTCGTCCATGTGTCCCTAAAAGACACGGCAGCACCGCTCATTACAGCCCCTTATCAGGAAACTTCTCAAACCCCCCTCCCTGTGGGAATGGATGAAGAAGCCATGGCCTGCGCACACATGGAATCTTGCCAAGGAGGAGAGCAAGAGAGCCACAGCTACGCACAACCACTGCGGTGACTCCCACAAACACAATGCAGAGGAAAAAGTGAGAAACAAAAGGATGCTCACCCTGTGATTCCACTTATAGGAGGTTTAAAAAACAAGCAAAACTCATTGAAGCCAACAGAAGCCAGTATGGTGGCTACGGGGGCAGAGACATGACCGGGAGGGGCACAAGGGCCTTCTGGGGGCAGGTCATGCTGTTTCTCGATGAAGGGGACAGGGACGTTGAGTATTTGTTAAGGGAGGATTCATCAGGCTGCACTCTTAGGACCCATGCATTTATCTGTGTAGTTCAATAAAACATTTACTTAAAAGCACTTGTAACAGTGGCTTCCTAGCCAGCATTACCATGTCCAAAGTCCAGAGAAGGCTGGAGATTGTGCAACAAGTCAATTGGATTGGGAATTTGAGAGGCTATGTGTTGTGGCCCCACTTCGGGAGAAGAAATGAACACAGAAGACAAACGACAAACCCACAAAGACGGTACAAGACTGCAGCCCCTCTCGCCTGTAGCATCTTTATTTTTAACACTTTTTTTGGCATCTGTCCCAGTCTACCCCAACTTTTCCCACCACTATTTTCTGTTCTCAGAATGTTTTCGTCTCAGCATGGACTGGTTCTCACCGCTCTGCCTCAGGGAGTTGACGTTTGCATCTCCTCCTTTGCCCTTTCCCGTTTGCGGGTCAAGGCACCCTGGCTTGTTTGCAAGTCACAAGGTGTCTTGAGGCCGATCAACAGGAAACAATCCGTGTGAGAACAGGTGTTCCAAGAACTGCTTTGTTCAAGCATGGCTGAGAGACGACCTGGTGTCCACTACAGCTGTGGGTGCTTTGACAGCCCCTCAGGATTCAGCCTCCACAAGCCCTCACCTATTTGGTCTGCAAACTGTCCCTCCAGGCAGTGGCTGCACTCGAAACAGCAATGTGGGAAGCACAGTTGGGGGATCTGGCTGAACCCTGGAGCACAACTCCTGCTGCAGACAGAGCTGGGGACCTGGGGACAGACCAGCAGGGGTGTGATCAGTGACTGGCCCAGGGGCACAGGGCACATGTCCTGTCCTGAACCAGCCCAGAGAAGCAATCCAGTGTCCTTCGACCCACAGGATGAGGCTGCTTTAAGGGGAAACATCATTGCAGTTAAATAGAGCAGGCAGACTGGAGAGGCTCCCATAAATGTAGCAAATGAGTAAACCCTTGGGAGGGGCTCCACCTGGCTCACCTGGCTGATGGTGGGAAAGCTTAGTCTCAGTGTGAAATGGCGCCTTTCCAGTCTCTCTGAGACTCCTGCATCAAGAATCACAGGTGCTGACCCTGCCCCTCCCCTACCACAACCTTGCATTGTACCACCCATGGCCCTCCCATCTACACAGGACCTGACAAGGAGCGGTTCTACCTTCCTCAGCTTCCCTGCCACCTCCAGCAAGTGTCAGAGGGAGGAAGGGGTGAGAATGCCTTGGAGGGAAGTGTGGAGTGCTAGATTTCTCCCACCCTCAGAAGGGAGAAGAAGGCCCTTCCCCGCTCAAGCCCATTGGAAGGGACTTCAAGAGAATCCTCTGAACACTTATCCTGTGTCCCCTGGGTTTGCGGGGTGCAGAGCTGGGAGCCCGATTCTCACTTGGAACACCCAAAGGCCAACACTGCAGGCGCCCCCAAGCACAAGGAAGGCAAGGTTGCAGTGCAGGGGGCCACATGTCCACTAATGGTGGCCAGAGGGACAGGTGTGTCTATGGGCTGGAGTGGACACCTAGACACGCCTGTCCCAAGACAGCAACTGAATTTGTTAATAAATAAAAGGAGAACACTCGTTCTGCCCACCTCTGAGAATCTCCATGGAAATGTTTGGTGAAGAGTATTGCCATCTTCCCAGGTAAACTATCTGTCTTTCCACTTAGCATATCCTTAAATACAGACGCGATGAAAAATATTCTACAAGAAGGCCGGGCACGGTGGCTCACGCCTGTAATCCTAGCACTCTGGGAGGCCGAGGCGGGCGGATGGCTCAAGGTCAGGAGTTCGAAACCAGCCTGAGCAAGAGCGAGACCTCGTCTCTACTATAAGTAGAAAGAAATTAATTGGACAACTAAAAATATATAGAAAAAATTAGCCGGGCATGGTGGCGAGTGCCTGTAGTCCCAGCTACTCGGGAGGCTGAGGCAGTAGAATCACTTGAGCCCAGGAGTTTGAGGTTGCTGTGAGCTAGGCTAATGCCACGGCACTCACTCTAGCCCAGGCAGCAAAGTGAGACTCTGTCTCAAAAAAAAAAAAAAAAAAAATACTCTACAAGAAACTCCTGATGCAAACTCTAATTTAACTTCTGTAGCTCTAGTATTTTCATTTTTAGTGGTGAGTAAATGCTTTCTCCCCTCAGAGAAGGGTCTAGTATGGCTAAACAGCATCTGAGTTATGACTCACTCAATCTGGAGTCAGATCTGCTCCATGCCTCAAATAAGGACATGGACCACTGGCCTCTGTGCTTCGCCCTGACTTTAATACACCAGGACCAGGGTCATTTGTGCACCCAGGGAACTCACCTGGAGCTCCTCCTTCATCAAGTGGATTGTCAATCTGTCCCCCAGTGAGGTTCTGGGGTTGATCATGCCTATTGGACAAAGTGGAATGGGCCCTCTGCAGTCTTCTGCCCACGTAGAATATCAAATTCTGTAACTAAATCTCCATTGGCATCAAACATGATCTCTGTCCCATCAGGGGTCTTGAAATGCATCTTCCTGAGGGGTCGAAGAAGCTGGGGATGGAAGGGTGACATGGTAGGTTGGCAGGGACCAGTCTCTGGGTTCTGGCCAAAATGCCTCAGGCCATTAGGCATAGGAGGCACAGGGCCCATGACATCTGCAGGGGCTCATGAAAATGTTCTGATTTTAACTTCTTGTAAAATCAGAGGAAAATAATAAAGTAATAATGAACATATAGTCATTAATCCAGCCCAGATTATATTCATGTTTATACCAAGGCAAAAGTTGAACTTTTCATGTTTTTCAGTGGAGGAAGGAACAGTGGAGCCCTGGCTCTGGGGACTATGATTAACTATACACTCCCACCCTCCGCCTCCCAACGCTGGCAGGGCCTGCACAGACCGGCCCTGCCCCCCTAGACACCCGATCCCTTAGCCGAGTCTTCCACACCCCTTGGCCCCGCCAGCTGGCTTTCCCCACGCCAGGGCCTTTCCACATACTATTTCCAGCTGGAATGCCACCACTCCCTTCCCATGGCTGGCTGCTTCTAATCCTCCAGACCGAAGCTCAGATCTGTCCTCAGAGAGAGAACGTCCCATTCCCTTCGCTCACTCCCCACCTCGTCATCCACTCTGACTTCCTCACAGCTCACAGTGTAGACATAGCCCTACTCAAATATTTTTTAATCTATCTCACCTGCTGAAAAGTCAACAAACATCATTGTCCATCCTGCTCACAACCATATGTATCTTCTGTCCTTAGAGTAGCACCTGGCACATAGTAGAGGCCCAGGAAACCTGAGTGAAGCTAATGAAAACATCCCCTTCCATGGCCTCACCTTCCATGGTAACCTCAGCAGCCAGCACCACATCTCTTGAGAGATCCCTTTTCAACTCGGCCACAGTCTTTCACCTGCACCCTGAGTGGCTGGAGAAGGTGCCCTGTGAGCTTCCTCTCCCTCCTACCATCAGAAGACGGAAGGGCAGAGGCTCTGTGAAGATTACATGCTTGATGAGTAAAGTTAACAAGCCACAGTGTTTCAGACACTTAATGCTGCTCATAACCGGCCAGGCAGCCTGGCTGTTGAAAGGCTGGAGTGCTCGCCAGTTTCTGTGTTCTGGGGAAATGGTCGGAGAGAACAAATGCCTATGAGCCTTTTTCTTAGAGCAGCTGCAAAGGTCGAAGGAGGGGTCACCACTAGGAATATTGGATAGGAGAAGCCACAGATCAAACACTGAGCATATCCAAGGCTACTGGCAGAAGGTGTGCAGAGGCACAGTTAGCGGTGGTGGGAAAGGGCTCTTAGATCCTGTCTATTAGTAGAGAGGGTACGTTCATCAGGATGCGCCCTGGTCTGCAATGCGGAGGGAGGGCAGGGGGACTCCTGAGTGCTCAGTCCCGGAGCTGCCAGGGTAGTGTGGGCCAGGAGCACACTTGGAGCTAAGCGAGATGAGCAGGAGGCTCTTCCCACACAGACACAGGAGGCCCCTCTCCGGGAAACTTTAGCTGGCCCACGACCTCCTCTTATCAACAAAATGATAGTGAGAAAAGCCACATGATAGGGTTGCCTTTCAGATAAAATACAGGTCACCCAGTGAAATTTGAATTGCAGAAAAACAACAAATAACTTGTTTTGTTTTGTTTTTTTAGACAGAGTCTCACTCTGTTGCCCGGGCTAGAGTGCCGTATTATCAGCCTAGCTCACAGCAACCTCAAACTCCTGGGCTCAAGTGATCCTCTTGCCTCAGCCTCCTGAGTAGCTGGGACTACAGGCATGTGCCACCATGCCCGGCTAATTTTTTCTATATGTTTTTAGTTGTCCAGATAATTTCTTTCTATTTTTAGTAGAGATGAGGTCTCCTTCTTGCTCAGGCTGGTCTTGAACTCCTGACCTTCAACGATCCTCCCGCCTTGGCCTCCCAGAGTGCTAGGATTACAGGCGTGAGCCACCACACCCGGCCTACTAATAACTTTTAAGAATGTCTCATGCAATATTGGGAACATACTTACACTAAAAAAATGATTCATTTTAACTCTCAAATTCACATCTGATCAAGTATTTTGTGTTTCTTTGGCTAGATCTGGCAACCCTACGTGCAAATGAAGCGTTCAGCTGGGGTCTCTGAGGAAATCATCTTCTCCCCAGCTCTTCCCTGGAGGAGGGCCAGGGTTGGCCACCCCTGCAGGCACCACGGGCTCCTGCTGACAGGCTAACCTGGCTGTGCTGGGAGTCAAGATCCCCAGGTGTGCAGATAACACAGAACTAACCCTTCAGTTGGATTGTGGCTTGAGATACAATAATAAGAGAATACAATTCAGTGCTTACCACCTGCCGGGCTCTGTTCTAAGTGCTTTATGTATATTAGTTCACAACCTTCCAAGAGGTAGAATTAACATACGCTGTGTTTTACAAATGAAGTAACTGGGGCCCAGAGATGCAAGCATGCCAATTCTGCCTTGATTCTTCCCCAGTCACCTTCAACTACAGGAACAGGTTAGCCTCACCCAGGGTGCCAGTGGGTCTGTGTGGGTTACCTCCCATCTGCAAGGAATTTTTAGTGTACAAAGGGCTTTTGCATCATCATCTGACTTAAGGTTCCCAGCAACCCTGTGACTGGACCTTTCTTTCTCCTATTTTGAGATAAGCTTATTGAGATTCAAGAAGTAGAGTTGCCAGAGAAAATACAGGAGGTCCAGGTGAATTTCAATTTCAGGTAAAAGGACGACTCCTTTTAGTACAAGTATATACCATGTAGTATTTGGTATATACTCATGTGAAAAATTGTTTGCTGTTTATCTGAAATTCAAATTTAACTAGGCATTGTGTATTTGCTGAATAGAGCAACGCCACACGGACATGACTCATCTGAAGTCAGACAGCTAGGGTGGACTTAGGACTCTTCATCCAGTGCTCCGGCTGAGATGCTCAGGGCTGTGAGCATAAGGCCTCCTCCCTGAGGAGCACTGTCTCTGTTCTACCTCCATAGCCCAGGCTGAGTGAATGCCTGGCTCTCTGACCTTCCCCAAATTGTCCACTCTGCACCTTTCTCTCTCACCTGCCATGGCTGGAAGTGCCGAGTGTCTGCACACACCTCATCCTCACTTTCACAGGCCACCAGATCCTGCAGGGCGTGGGCGATGCTGTAAACTGCCAAGTATGCAATATCTAATTTAATCACTTCCTGGAAAGGATGCTCCTGGCCTGGCAGACTCTCATTCCCAGAGCAGAACCGGACTCCCCCCGCTGGCACTGTGCTGTTTCCCACTGGCCCCTGGCTCCCTCAGGGCCATGTGCATCTAAAGGTGACCTCCCAGAACCTCTTCAGGAACATGTCTTCTGGGGTCCTGGCGGGGTGTAGGTGAGAGAGGAACTCAGGGAGCCCAGGGGCCAGGCTGGTGTGCTGCAGAAGGCTGAAGGAGCTCTGCAGGACCTGGGAGACTCCTGGCGCGGTCAGGGCTAACGCTATGTGCAGAGTATCTCGGCTGACCCAGACCTGGCCCATGGTGCCACGGCCCAGCAAGAGCTGCAAGATGAGCTGGAAATTCGAGTTGCTCAGGAAGACCAGAACGACAGTGGCGGTGCAGTTCTCCATCTTGTGAACGATGGTGTTGATCTTCTCCAGGGACTGTAGGGAGGGGATGTGGAGGTGGAACTCGATGCAGACTCCAGCCTGGCCCAGCTCCCGGGTCACCAGAGAGCTGCTCTGCTGCCCAAAGTCATCGTCCTGTGCCAAAACGCCCACCCAGAACCATTGGAAGTGGAGCACCAGCTGGGCCAGTGTGTGAGAGGACACGGGTTCACTGGCTGGGGTCCGAAGGAAGGACGGGAACTGGGTCTTGTCACCGAGGCTGGACAGGGTGGCTGAGTGGCTGACCTGTGAGGGAAGGGCCAGGGCAGTAGGAGAGGATGAGAACTGGGAACTCAGGCACGGGTGACGGTCAGGGTGGAATGGGGCAAAGTGGGCAGAGTGAGAACACAGCAAAGGCGACCCCTCATCCCAGGTTGCCCTTGACAGGTTTCCCAGTTTTGCTACTGAAAGCTCCACATCCCATCAACACCCCCAGCAGGCAACGGGGCATCGGAGCCTGGGGTGCGATCGTCTCTCAGAAGCGAGCGGCCATCGGGTTGCCCGCCCAGTACGTCTCCACTGTCAGCGTGGGGCCCTGTTGAGGCTCTGCTCAGGAGGCTGGGCTGGGACCCCAGGGTTCGCAGCTCTGACAGTCTTCCAGCTGATGATGACTTGCGGTCGACACTCTGCAGTAGCAAGGTCCTAGCGCACCATAGAACCATCTAGATTACATTTTTGAAAATTTAGACGCTTGGACCAGCTTCCCCCTCCCCCGTTTCCTCATTTACTAGTTGGATAAACTGTGTCACTGAGGGTCCATCCCTCATTGCAGGAGAGTTTGCATGAGAGTTTCTGGAAATGATGCTCCTGTGCCCCTTGCCCCCCGGATAAGCCCAGACACACTCCTTTGTGGCTCCTTCAATACAGCCCAGGGGCAGGTGAACTTGACCTTCATTCCTCTCCGTGTCCCTCCTCTTTGCCCACCTCACGCCATGTTCCACATCTCTGTTTCCCACCAGGCGGTGTTCTGAGTTGAGCTCTGTCTTGCACGGAGCTGAGAGGTGGTTCTCCACTGGCCCTGGCAACCATCTGGAACCTGCTCACGTGGTCTGGCTGTTTAGTGACCTCTGTGGCCCGAGAGATGACAAGGAATCTGGTCGGTCAGTGTTGGCGTGTTTGTCGATTTGCCAATGAAGAGACCACTCCACGTGCCCCAGAAGAGAGAAGAGCTCTGTGAAACTGGGGCCAGCAGAGTTTTGTATGTGTGTTTGCTTTTGGGCCCTGGCCGAAGTACAGACAGAAGCTGCTCGGTCTGTGGGTGTCTGTGGGGGATAAAGGTCTTTCACGCCCCTTGTGTGAGTGCAAAACATGCTCCTCCCACCAGAGGGCAGTAAAGACCTGGGTTACCTGCGGGTCACCCTGTCTCAGCCAGTCGGATCCACTCATGCAGATGGATTAGGCTGACTCAATCTCATCAGGCTGCCAGATTTTGGAAAAAATACAGCATCCTCAGTTAAATTTGAATTTAGCATAAACAACAAATAATATTTTGGTATAAGTATGTCCCATGCAATATTTGGGACAAAAACTATTCGTTGTTTATCTGAAATCCAAATTTAACTGGGAGTCCTGTATTTTACCTGGCAACCCTACACATATAGGAAGACAAGAGTTTCTTGAGTTATGGTCAAGAAGTAGGGTTTCTTTTTTTTTGAGACAGAGTCTCATTCTGTCGCCCGGGCTAGAGTGCTGTGGCTTCAGCCTAGCTCACAGCAACCTCAAACTTCTGGGCTCAGGCGATCCTCCTGCCTCAGCCTCCTGGGTAGCTGGGACTACAGGCATGCGCCACCGTGCCCAGCTAATTTTTTCTATATATTTTAGTTGGCCAATTAATTTCTTTCTATTTTTAGTAAAGACGGGGTCTCGTTCTTGCTCAGGCTGGTCTCGAACTCCTGAGCTCCTGGCACGCCTCGGCCTCCCAGCGTGCTAGGATTACAGGTGTGAGCCACCGCGCCCGGCCAAGAAGTAGAATTTCTAATCCTTTAAGTGTGCTTAAATTTAAAAGGAAAAGAAGAAGAAATAAAACAACCTCCTCACAGAAACCTCCAGCTCAGAAGCATTTTACATAAGAATCCAAGGTGGAGGTAATTAGAGTAAATCCCTGGACAAATTGGGTTGGCTGGATCATTTGGGATTAAAACACCTCTGACAGCAATGTGGTTATTTGCAGAGGTTCTTCACAGTCAGTCCCCTTCTCCTCAGGATAGAAACAGACTGATTGTGCGATCAAGCACACACCCGAAGCGTCTCACTTGAGAAGAAATCCCCTCCGCCCGACAACCTGCCAGGAGGAGCAAAGGTTGGGCTTTGCTCTGCGGTCCCAGCACCCAGAAAGCTCCCCAGGAAACGCGCCTCAAACCTGATCTGTGACTTACAGAGTCCCAGCTACACAGGTAGAAAGTCCTCCCACAGCAGGCCGGGAAACCTAGTAAATTCAAGGCACTCAAAGATAGAGGAATTCACCCAAATTTATAGGTTACACAGTCAAAAATTAGTAAATGTAAAATGGAGTTGTCATACAGTGCTAGTGGGAATGTAAAATGGTGCAGCCATATTGGAAAACACTGACAGATCCTCCAACAGTTAAGCATAGACTTTCCATCTGACCCAGGAATTCTACCTGTACACCCAAGAGAGCTGAACAGCCACTGCATGGACGTTCAGAGAAGCGTTATTCACAATAGCCAAAGGCTGCAAACGGCTCAAATGTCCGTCACCTGAGGAATGGAGAAACAAAATGTGGTGTGTGCGTGCACTGGAATATTAATATCAATCACCAATGGAAAGGAACAAAAGTCTGACACAGGCTATGTGGATGAAACTTGAAAACATCACATTCTGTAAAAGAAGCTTGTCACAAAAGACCACTTAGTGTCTAATCCCATTTATAGGAATGTCCAGAACAAGCAAATCCACAGAGACGGAACACAGATCAGTGGTAGGGGTGATGGGAAGTGGTGGCTAGTGCAGTTGGGGTTTCTTTGTGGGGTGATGAAAATGTTCTCAAACTGACTGTGTGATGGTTGCACAGCTCTGCATGTACTATCTGCACTGAATCACTTGAATGAGTTGTATGGTAAGCAAATCGTATCTCAGTTAACCTGATAAAAACATAAGCAGAAAAGAAAAGGTGGGCCTTGGACACAGCCACTATTGTGGGGTTGACACTGAGGACCTGAGATTCAGGAAGCATCAGCGGGGAAGAGACAGAGCTAGTGGCAGGAGCCCACGGCCCAGATCCAAATCCCAGCTCCAGCACCTCCCAGCTAGATGAGCTTGGACCCGTCACTGATTTTTCTCTAAACCTCAGTGTCCTCATCAGAGCACTGGGAATTACAGTGCTCCCGAAACAGGGTTATCTCAAGGAAGAGAGCAGTGTCAGGCCCGTGGAGCTTTCGCAGGGAACCTAGGCCCCTAGCAGCAGCATCTCAACATTACCGGTCACTACTGTCCTTGTTACCATCTTCATTGTTTGTGACAGGAAAAGGCTGTGGATGACTCACCTGGGGAAATTTGTAGAGCCCCAGAAGCCTGGCCATGGGGATGGAAACCACTGATTGAGTGTCTCCGACCAGGGCAGCCCGGGGAGGGCTGAGCCCACACGTGTAGTTGGGGATGGGCTCCTCCTACCCTGAGAGAAAGCCCATGGTCTCATGGAGGGCTCCGTGCACTGAGTCCCCCGAATTCTGGATGGAGAAGCCCAGCCTGAGGTTAGGAAGCAGGTGGGTGTCTCTGCTGATCTCCTCAACAGCAAAGATGAACCCCTGGGCCACCTGGTATCCCCACATGGAGACGCTGAGGGAAAGAGAAGCCATGTAGATTGTTTGCTGTGGTGCAGATGTGGCCAGTGACTATGGGCCAGTGACTTGAGGGGGGTGACCACGCCCATGAACACTGTGCACAACGTGTTAGGTGCAGCGTCAATCAGAACAGGCAAAGGGGTGGGAGGATGGGGAGGTGTTGGTCCAAGGGTGCCAAGTTTCCATAAGACAGGAGGAATAAGTTTAAAGATCTATTGCATGGCATGGTGAGTATAGTTAATAATAACTAATGTCTATTTCAAAATCTCAAGAGAATATATTTTAAATGTTTGCATCACCAAAAGAAATGATAAGTATATAAGGTGATGGATGTTATTAATTTGATTTGATTATTCCATGTTATATACATATATCAGAACATCACATTGTGCCCCCAAAATGCATACAATTATTATTCATTGATGAGAAAGAATAACGTGACTATACCAATGGATGGCAAGAATGTGGGACAATAGGAAGTCTCCTGCATGTCTGGTGGGAATGAAACACGGTGCAGTTACTTTGAAAAACACTTTGGCAATTTTTCAATAAAGGTAAACATAGTCATTGCATTAAAAAAAAAAAAAAAAGAACAGCCAAAAGGACTGTCAGGAGCTCCTGATGTCAAGAAAGGCACGTTGAGAAGACGGTACAGAAACGGGAGACTGGCACGTGGTACAGGAAGCCCAGGGGCCAACTCACTCAGGAAGAGATTCGTTCATTCCACCAACACTTAGTCATTCAACAAACACACCCACTGTGTGCCTGGTGCTATTCTAAGCACCAAGGGTTGGCGGTGGACAGGAGAGACAAGAATCCCTGCCTGACCTGTGGGGTCTATGCAGGGCAGACACAAGGAGGAAACCATGTTTCAGACAGAAAACAGACAAGAAAGCAAAGGGAGAGAAGGGCAGAGGCTGGACCTGGGGAACAACTGACCTGGAATCAGATAGAAAGGACGACCTTGAGAATCAGCCACTGCCTGAGGCCTCGGAGGAGAGCTCTGGAGGTGCCCTCGGTCTTCAGGGGCCCCACCAACCCCAGCAGCCACTCACCTGGAAGATGCCAACCCGGCTGGCGGGACAGTGAAATCGAACAGGGTGACATTGTAGAAGTGAAAGATGGAGAAGCTGCCTCCAACCACCACGTCTCCAGGACGGTCAAAGCGGAGGCTCTGCCCTGGCTCCCGCCAGCCTGTTGGCCCACAAAAAGCCACCCCAGAGAGAGACCCCACGAGGGTGGGAAGCAGAAAGCACAGCCACATGGCTGGAACAGTGGTCCAACAGCTGGTGACGCAGCAGCCCTGTGTGTGGTGCTGTGGATGGACGGTGAGGGGCTTTTACCTGGGAGCTCACCCTCGATCTGGGACCTGGGAGCTGGGGACACACCTGGAGCCCTGGCCTGAACTGGGACTGGGCAGCCACTAAACTCCAGGGCCATTAGAAGTTGTTCTTCCTTCTCCTGTGGCCCCCTTGCCTCCCCTTGGCCAAGGATAATAACTCTCAGGCCTCCTCTGCAGATTTCGGGAAAGGGCCGATGAGTCCTCACTGTAGCCTCCAACTCCTGGGCTCAAGTGATCCTCCCTCTTTGGCCTCCCAAAGTGCTGGGGATTACAGGTGTGAGCTGAGCCACCCATGTTCAGTAGCTTTTAGTATATTCTCAGTGTTGTGCATCCATCACCACAATCTAATTCCATAATAGTTTCATCACCTACAAAAGAATCCTCATTCCCCCTTCCTCTAGGCCCTGGCAACCACGACGGTTCTGCTTTTAGCTCATTTATTTTTTAGATTGGGGTTTCCAGTAAGATTCCATCTGGGACAAAGGTTTCTGCTGCTTACAAAAAGTCTGGAAACCTCTGCCTGGTGCCAGGCTGCCTCCCAAGGGACCTAGAGTTCCAGTAGCCTGTGGCAGTATCTTTCATTATGACTCTAGAGACAAATTAAGTCAATATTCTCTCAAGGGAGATTTCCCAGTGGGTCACAGAGTTTTAAATGCACAAATGAGCCTTCACTGCCCAAAAGAGCCAGGCCAATTTCAGTAGCAAGACAATGAACCAGGGGCTCCATGTCACTACAAGTCCCTAATTTATAAGAAAAATAATAAGCCCTCAGCACCCTCATTCTGTTTTTCCAACTGTGGCTTTTGCACATGGTGGCACTTGCATACAACACTCCAGGGACCAAGAGCCAGCAGGACATGATACAGAGGCACAGCCCTGACCACTTAGGCAGCCCCTCTAGGCCACTCCTGGATCTTTCTATTTCCAGGCCCCGTTTTATTTTCTTCTAGGCACTTACACTTCCAGCAAGCATCTGCTTTGTTTACTGGTGTGTGCCCACTACACTGTGGGCTTCCGAAGGGCCCAAGCCACGTGGCACGTCAGTGCCACTCACTCCGTGAGTGAGCGCCTAGAACGGAGTGGCTCCGTGTCTCAGCGCCTAGAACAACACCTGGCCCACGTAGGCACTCAATAACCAGCTGTTCAGTGGATGAATGGTGCTCAATCCCAGAGCCCTGGGGGTGAGTGCTGGTTTCCTTCCAGAGCTCAACCCTCTTGCTTCCTCATCTCAGCACTGGGCAGCTCCAGCTATCTGCATCTCAGACCTAGAGCTGAGGCATCTCCTTAAATCTTTATGTCCCCCCATCTGATTTTCAGATAAAAAATGAGTAATATTTTAATATATGTCCCAAACACATATTGGAATGTACTTATATTATATCATTAGTATGTAGAAGAGGATTTGGTATTAGAATTTAGTATAAGTATGTTCCAAATATACTTTGGAACATAATTATAAGATGTACTATTAGTATTTAATATAGTATTTAGTATTAGTATTTAGTCTAAGTACGCCTCAAATTTACCTCTGGGACGTATTTATACTAAAAAGATTATTCATCATTTATCTGAAATTCAAATTCAACTAGGTGTGGTTCTATATTTTTACTCGCTAAGTGTGGCAACCCTATACTTACATATACTTATATTGTAGACACATTTATATTAAAAAATTATTTATATGAAATAACATATATAAAACATATTGTAAATATACTAAACACGGGACACACTGACACTCAGAAAGTATTCGTGGTTTATCCAGAATTTACATTTGAGATTTCTGTTTGTTTACTACATCTGGCAACCCAACTATAGGACATAGTTACACTGCAAATTACTTATACTCATATATTTACATTAAAAAGTTTCAAAAATATACTAAATATGAAATACACTAATACTAAAAATAATATTCATTGTTATCTGAAATTCAAGTCTAACTGGGCATCTTGTACTTTAATTACTCAAGTCTGGCAACACTATTCTGGGACATACTTATACTAAATATATTTATATTAAAAGAATTGTTAACATACTATTATGAGACACAGAGTAAAAAAGCAAAAATATCGATGTTTACCCGGAATTTCTGCCCTGCGATGGCGGGCACAGTAGTCCCTCGCAGGGCGCCCCCTGCCCCAGTGCCGCGCTCGCGCCCGCGCGACTCGTTGCCAAGGCGACCGAAGCCCGCGGCAGGGGCGGGGCACATCCAGGGCGCCTTCCGAATGGGCCTGGCAGCTCGTGCGTCACAAGGCCACCCAGCCGGAGATCCAGCGGCGTGTGACGTACCAACGGCGGGCGCCCGCCGCGCGCTGGGTGCCGGGAGGGTGCGCTGCCCAGCCAGGGTCGCCGTGACGGAGCGCCCCAGGCCCGAGCGCAGCCCGTGCGCGATGAGTCCGCCGCGGCCCGGCCAGTGCGCCTGTCCGGCCAGCAGACCCCGGGGACGGGCCGCGGGCGCCAAGTCGGCAGGAGCTGGCCGGGTGGCGTTAGCGGAAGCGCGCGGGGAGAGGTATACGGGCCTGGTCGGGGGTCGCGGCCGAGGCCGGCAGCAGGGCCGGGGCCCCCTCGTGGGGTCCCGATGTCGCCAGGAAACGAGGCGGGAGGCTAGAGGCCGCGCGAGGGGCTTGAGGTGCTGGGGGGCTGAAGCCGATGTGGGGCGGGGGCGGGGGCCACCCCTTTCCCCAGGCATCCCCTGTATGTTGGGGCAGAAAGTCCCTCCACCCGCCTCCCTCTGTCCGCTCCAGACCCCCTCAGCCCAGCCCACGTTCTCCTCTGCCGTTGCCCCCACCCGACCAGCAGCCCCCGGCCCATCTCCCACCAGGCCTGCAGCCTGTGGGAACCACCGTCCTCACCCCTACCCCGCATTCCCAGTCTGCTGCCCTCCTACGCCTCCCCAGATTTTCTCATTTAATTATGGTGCTTCCTCGTGTGTCCTCCTAAGCTCCCAAACCCTACACGACCCCTGCCCCTGTACACTCCCATCTCAGATCCATTCACTTATTCCTACAGTCAATTTGTCTACCATCTCACTAGGCATCCAGTGTTGCCTCTGCCTCCAATAGAATTTGGGGCCTGGGCTTCAGATCTCAGTGCCCACCGCGGGTGAAGTTGGCCCTTCCACATGGCATTGAGCTGTCCAAGTGACACTCAGACATCCCTCCCCCATCATTCCCAGGTGCCTCCCAAAATAGGCCTCTAGGACCTAGGGGCCCCAGATCTTCCTCATTAGTTACATAGACATTAGCCCACCCTCCTGATTATCCCAGGCCCCTTCCCAACCATCATTCCAGGACCCTTTCAACCCAGGCACCCCCATAGATCCCTGGTGCCTTCAGCTAAGAGTGCTGCTTGACTCCAGTCCCCCATAAGCTTAAGCCTCTCCCCACCGTCCTGAGGGGCTGCAGCCCTCCTCCCTGAAATCTGCCGGATCTCACTCCCTCTGTATCTGACAGAATAAGGTCTAAGACCCCAGGGCACAGAACTGCTTGAACCTTTGGGGCCCTGAAATGGGCCCTTTCTCTTTTTTCAACAATACATATATAAAAGTGTTACTACAGCATAAGAGAGTGTTTCTGCCTGTGGCCTTGGCAGGGATGACCAAGCTTGTAAACTCCCAGTCAGCGTGCCGTGGTGAGGTAAGCAGGCTTAAAGGTTACCAGCGGACACAGTCCTTGTGAGCGCCCTTTCTGCCTCCCTGCCTGTCTCCTTTCTCCTGGATTGTAAAACTTACAAAAAATGCACCAGAGGATAGAGAAAGAAGAATCACATGGAAACCTCTCCTTTTCACTTATAATATCATAAGCATTTTCCATTACCTTAAAAATCCTTCCTAAACATTCCTTGTTTTGTTTTTCCATGATGATGAAGATCACACATGATCAGGACACCATTTGGAGGAGATTCAGAAAAGTACGAAGAACACAAAGCAATTGGCTGGCCACCTGTGGGCATCTTTCCCAGCAGTCCCTTTCCAGACACTCCCATCATGCTGCATCCCACTCTCCTGCTCATTCTGTCACCTATATGTCATGTATATACTCCCTTTGATGTTATGATGTCACTGTGCATTTTGCATAGGTGGGTACTCCCATCACATGACTGGGGGGAAGGGCAACTGATCCCACCAAGCTCGACTATTGGATACTTTTGTAGTGACTCTTGGTGCCTAAATCTGGCATGCAAACTTCTGGAATATTCTTGATGGACAAGCTGCCGCAGTGCTTTCCAGAAAGGCTGTGCCAGTGAATACTCTTACCAGTGGATCAGCACAGAGTACAATTGTTAGACAACAAAAAACCTTCCTGCTTATTTTTATTTTCCTAACTTTTAACCTTTTCTTCAGTTACATGTTCCCCATACCTCAGGAAATGCACAAAGGTTTATCTTTCACTGCCTTTTCTGCTTTCCCTCTGCTTCCACAGTCTAGCTCCCAGGCCCCCTTGCCCTCTCCATGCCTCCTCCCCGAGCCTGGACTTGGTAGAAAAGGTGAGGGAGACTGCAAAGATGCTACCCCTGGGGAGGCAGGAGGCCTCTGCTGGGCAATCCATTATTATGTAGCTCACCTGGCTGTTTCCATCTAAATAGAATTTAAATTGAAAATTTGGTCCCTTATTTCAAGTTCTCTAGCTATGTGTGGCTGGTGGCTACTGAATTGGACAGCATGGGTGGAGAACATTTCCATCTTCAGGAGGTTCCTTTGGACAATGCTGGCCATCGTGTATGGGCTGGAATTCTGTTCCTTGGGCTCTTTAGTAGATGTGTGTTGAATGACTAACTGAATGAGAGAGAGGTAAATACTAAACTAAGTAGGGAAAAGAGATGTATTCAGGAAGGGATGGGGGTTGTGAGGACAGCATTTTGAGGATGAAGTTCAGGACATCTGAGCTGGAACAAGCAGTGGGGAGGAGCTGGGCGAATGCAGCAGGTCCTAAGGCCCTGGGGCAGCCAGTAGCTGGACCTCAGCACAAAGTAGCCCACGAGGGGCATGTGGAAGACTAGGTCAAAATGAGTTGGGGAGAGGTTGGGTCAGTTCCTTGGGATGCTAGAGGGCAGGGCAAGGAGGTGGGGAGCTGAGGGGGGATCCTGAGCAGCGAAAGCTGCCTTCTGATGTGGCCTCTCTGTCCCTGCCCCTGTCTGCAGGCCCCTGACTACTGACTGTGCCCGGCTGCCACGCCCAGCTCTGTCCAGAGCCACTGGTTCTGTCCCAGGACCTAGCACCCCTGCACACCCTCTTGGAGGGGTCCTGTGGCCAGAGAAATGCTCCCATTGGCCAAAGCCCCCACCTTCCTTAGAGGCCCCCAGTCCCCAGCCCCAAGTGACCAGGATGAGGTTCTGGGCCTGCCAGCCTCGGGGACACTGAGGCCCTTCTGGCACTTCAAGTACCATGCGGCCACTGGGCCACACCTTGCACTGGGCCACACCTCGCACTGGGCCAGCTCTGGGCGCTGTGCCACCAGTGGCTGCAGCCCGAGGTGCGCTCCAAAGAGCAGGTGCTGGAGCTGCTGATGCTGGAGCAGTTCCTGGGTGCGCTGCCAAGCAAGATGAGGACCTGGGTGCAGTCGCAGGGCCCCCGCACCTGCAGGGAGGCCACCAGCCTGGTGCAAGACCTCACACAGATGTGCCAGCAGGAAGGTGCGAGCCCGCAGGCTCAGTGGACCCTGGGGACCAGCCACAGGATGCCAGGGCGGTAGGGGCACTGGACGTCTGAAGATGGAGCTGCTCCTCTTCCCCTGCACTGCCCCATCCCCTCCTGACCAGCAGCAGCCGATCCCATCAAACCTCTTTGACCTGCCCCTCATCTGTGTTTTTAATTTTTAACGCGTAAATGTCATTGTGCTGTACACCTCATCTGCCTTCAATTTCTCGCTTAGTGATTAAAGATCCTCCATTTTTCACGTGCCCATCTGTCCTGGGGCCTTTGTGTCTGCTGTCTCCTCACTGTCCACTCTCCCAGGAAGGACACCAGCCAGCTCCCCACTCCCTGCCACACACAGCGGCTCAGGGAACTCTTAGGAATGCTAGAGATCCTTAGTCCCCGCCAGGGGCACAGCCCCCACCCTAGAGACTTGACCGGCTGGTTGTCAGAGACAGGTCTGCACCGTGGCACATGGGACATCCCTGCTTGGGGAGCCCCAGGATCCGCTGTTTGTTCTCTCCCCCTTCCCCTTTACTCTGAGAGGGCTTCTTCCTGTGTTCTTGGCCCTATGTCATCCACACAGGGCTCAGTCCCACGGAACAGGGCTCTCTTTCCTAGTAATGTCACTGCAAGTGCAGAAATTGCATACTCGGAGGCCAAAAGAAGCAAGTGTGGATGGCGAGAGCCTGCTGTGGCAACGTGGCCTAGGAAAGGCGTCCCCAGCGAGTCTCAGTGGACGTGTGGGGAGAGGGAAGGGGGCAGCTGGTGAGGGCGCCACAGGCCAGGGGCCCAGAAAAGCCCTTTTGTGTGCGGGCGTCAGAGGCCCCTTAGCCCAGAGAAAGTGGGCTGGAGAAGCGAGGACAGACCATGCCCTGCCTCCTACTCTTAGTCCCCCACAGACCCACCAGTAAGTCTTCCCGGGCCACAAAGAGCCGCCAGGGACGCGCTTGGGAGAGCTCTCCAGTCAGGCTTTGCAGAGGCTTGGGGATAGCCCTTTAAGAGCTTGAAGGCAGAACAGTCTGGATAAACTGGCTTTTTGAACTTACTATTCCTGGGGCAAAGGGGCCAAAGAGCATTTGCTTGGGCCCCGCATGGTCCCCCTGAGCGCCGAAGGCCCCTCACTCGCTCCGCTGTCTTGGAGTGCTCCATCATTCTTGAGCAAGGGGCCCTGACATTTGTGTCTTCCAAAATGGTGGTTGGCTGGCTTTTCATATGACAGCTTTTGAGCCTACGAAACAGTATAGAAAACACATGAGGAGCACCCTCGACTGCCACCAAGCCCATCAGAGCCCAGCCCCCGCACAGCTGGCTTTGGGTTGTTTTTAAATAAAGAGCACACTGTGGAGCTGGCTGAACCTTTCAGTCTCATGTCCTGAGCCGCCCCGCTGTCCTGCCACCCAGCCCAGAAGTGGCCGCGACCTTGAGCTTCACGTGTGCATTTCTGCTTTTCCCTCTTGGGACCCATAGCAGTATATAGCTCTGGTTCCCACATGCTGCAGCTTCTGTGAGTGGCGTCCTATGCCTGTCATCCGGCCCTCACTTTGTCCCTCTGCACCACCTAAGGTCTGCCCTGCCCACAGTCTTACTTCTGGATTGCATCCCTCTGAGGGAATGTTCCAGCACACATTTAAATGCTCTTCGGTCAGGAGCTGAGGGCTGGTGTCCAGGCTTCCTTAGTGGGGGCTGCAGTGTGTCCTTGTGGCCTCTCGGGGGCACACCTGGGCGTGGAGTGTGGGTGGACAGGGTCTCTGTCCTCAGCTGCCCCAGGTGTCACCTCAGGCTCCGCCTGGCAGCCACAGCAGGGCCTGGGGCTGGAGGACAGAGTGGCAGCACTGCTGCTGCCAGAAAATTCTCTTGCCTGAGCCTCACAGGGGTCTGCAGGGATGTTCCTGGAAAGGTCCTCCCTCCTCAAAAGGATGCCTGGAGGCCTGGGGGCTCCAGGAGGAGCAGGCCTCTCTCATGACCCCTTCTCCCGCACACTTCTGACATCTCTGGACTCTGCTGGCAGCCAGGCCTGGAACATCAAGGAGGATGACAGGAAGAGCTTGGGGTCGCAGGGAGATCTATCCCAGGGGAGCCCGGGACCCCTGCTCTGTGCTCCTGCACCCGGGGTGTACGCATTGCTGCTGTGAAAGCCTCAGGGACACCCCATCCAAGGACTGCGAGGTTGTCCTCAACAGGCCCAGGAATCCTGATTCCCAACCTCTCCCCCGTCCCCACATCCCGAAGCATCCCGGGCTGGATGCTGGGCAAGAGGAGTCCCCTCGGTCACGTGCCATCCTGGTCCCCTTCACCGGCCCCCTGCCATCCCCTGCCAGGCACCAGTGCTCAGTTATGTCCCCATCCTCATATGACCCATGTCAGATGCTATGGTGTCAAGACAGCCCAGGTGCTGCCCCATCTGTCCTGGATCCTTGGTGTCTGTAGCCGTCTGCTCCCAGTGAACGCTGGGTTCTTGGAGGGGCTGGGAAGGGGACGCCAAGAAGCTTCTGGGCAACTGGAGCTGCTTATGCAAAGGCCCCAGGGCAGCAGGAGGGACATGGCGCAAGTCAGGGCCCAAGTGAGTTTTGGTGTGTCTGGGGGGATTAAAATCAGGGTTTGGGCCACACAGACCCACGTGGAAGATCTATGTTAATACATAAATCACAAAAGAAAAAAGTACAAACCGTGGAGCAAGTAGCTTGTGTTCCTGTGACCAGGAGTGTGAATTCGAACCCTATCTGCCCACGTGTCTTGGAGTTGGAGTCGCCAAGGGAAATGCAGCGTGGTGGAGCGCCGCAGATGGAACAGGCATCACTAACCCAGATGAGATGACAAGAGCTTGCCGTCCATGTCCAGAAGGACCCACCCAGCCTGCTGCGGCCTGACACAGCAGTGGGGCTGGCCAGGTGCCCGGTGCACGTGGGATTTTTTGTTTGTTTTGTTTTGTGTTTTGAGACAGAGTCTCACTCTGTCTCCTGGGCTACAGTGCCTTGGTGTCAGCCTAGCTCACAGCAACCTCAAACTCCTGGGGTCAAGCGATCCTCCTGCCTCAGCCTCCCAAGTAGCTGAGACTATAGGCATGCGCCACCATGCCCGGCTAAATTTTTTCTATTTTTAGTAGAGACAGAGGTCTCACTCTTGCTTAGGCTGGTCTCGAACCCTTGACCTCAAGTGATCCTGCCTCCTTGGCCGGTGCATGCCCTTTTATTAAATTAAATTCATTAATATATAAATCTTAAATTTCCAGTTGGATCAAATTATGGAAATTTGTTTAAATTTAGTTACATATGATGTATACATCTACACAATTTTATTCATTATAAACTTGTAACCTATGTGTTTACCTTTTATTTTTTCCCTCTATATAGAGTGTTGCATACGAACAAATGAGTAACCTAGGGCTAGAGGCATTAAGTTTGCTAGACCTAATGTTTGCTTAGTACTTAAAAGTTCCCTTTTTTTTTCCCCCTCAGACCTGCAGCCAACTAAAACAGAAGCTTTTTTGCCTTTTCTTATGTATTTTGTTTGTTTGGTTGGTTTGGTTTTTGTTCTTCTGTTTTTGAAGTTTTTTTTAGGTTCTGGAAGCATGATTCTTAGTTTGGGTCTCTGGTTGATAAGAGGAAGGACCGGGCATCCTTGGCTGCAGCCTGTCCCCGGGGCACCCCCAACTATCCACAGAAGAATCAGCCGCTCCCCCGCCCTGCCTTTTTTCCTTTAAGTATAATTTTTACAATGACTAGTCTTCTTTCCTTCCTTCCTTCCTTCCTTCCTTCCTTCCTTCCTTCCTTCCTTCCTTCCTTCCTTCCTTCCTTCCTTCCTTTCCTTTCTTTCCTTCTTTCTTTCTTTCTTTCTTTCTCTTTTGAGACAGAGTCTCACTCTGTTGCCCGGGCTAGAGTGCCGTAGCATCAGCCTAGCTCACAGCAACCTCACACTCCTGGGCTCAAGCAATCCTCCTGCCTCAGCCTCCCGAGTAGCTGGGACTACAGGCATGCGCCACCATGCCCGGCTAATTTTTTTTCTATATATATTTTTAGTTGTCCAGATAATTTCTGTCTATTTTTAGTAGAGACGGGGTCTCGCTCTTGCTGGTCTCGAACTCCTGAGCTCAAACGATCCATCCGCCTTGGCCTCTCAGAGTGCTAGGATAACATTCGTGAGCTACCGTGCCTGCCCAATGGCTAACATTTCTAGGCAGCTACATTTTCTTTCTTTTGCTTCCTCTCATTGAATGTAAACCTGACACAGTCCTGGTGGTCTGGTTTGCAGGCAGCCACTTCCGTCTCTGTGCGTGGGATCCGTGTGCAGCAGAGACAGGACCACCAGCCCCCAGGGCAAAAGGCTAGGGCTTTCGCTTCCTTCAGTGGAGCCCAGGTGCTTCAGGAGGTGTTTTACATTTTTTTAATAGTTTGCTAACCTCCTGGGGGTCTCAGGAGGGTGTGCGACCTTCTGGCCTTTTGAGTCCTTTTTTTTTTAATCACCGGTGTTTTGGTGATTAACCAAACCTGGGCTGGAGTTGCCCTGGTCTGGTGCCAGGGGCGTTCCCACAAGGGAGTGCCCCAAACCCTCCCGAGATAGGGCTGGCTGAGATTCCAAAGAAAAGTTCTGAACACCAGGGTGATCGGCCCAGGGCATTTACTAGGGGAGCTCACAGAGGGCTGCATCCTCAGGTGGACAGAGGCGAGGGGTGGCTACCCAGGTGTGTCCGCAGGGAGGGGTCAGGATATGAGTTTACAAGGGGGTTGAGGAATTCTTCTCAGGCTTGGGGCCAGTTTCTTTCTAGTGAACTTAGATACCTTAATCATGACCGGGAATTCAAAGCCCAGGTTTGTGTTCAAGTCTTTGGGGAAACCTGCAGCTGGATGGTCACAAAGAGAAAGAGGGGGACCGGGATGACCTACAGTCCACCCCCAGTGGCTTTGACATCTCGCACATCTCTGAGCCAGCCGGAAATCTGGGGTCACTTGTAAGGTCCTTTCCCCTAACTTTGTGGAACACCGCGAACAAAACCCACACCGGCAGCAAACACTGCTGCACATGACCAGACCTACCATCTCCGCTCCCCAAGGCTCACTAGCAGAGCTCTCTGCCAGGAACCGCTCCTGGCAAGCACTTTGCTGGAGTCACCCCCATCTGACCAGTTAGATGTAAGTGCTTTTGCAAACACAGGAAGGACAGACGGACTGCAACTTCTCAGGCTGTGGCATACCCACAACTCTCAGTTTTTAAAAGGGCCCAGGTTGCCCCTGCAAGGCCATCCGCATGTCCAGCGCCATTTGCTTCTGTGGAACCACTTTCCTCACTGTGGTTGTTTCAACGTTCAAGGTCTCAGAACCAAGCTCAGTGTCATCCAAACTGTGGATCAAAGCTCTGATGGGCGTTCACTCCCCCCTCCCCCCTCCCCCCGCAATAACCAACAGAGCCTCCCAGGAGCACACATACCGCCAACAAGTAATCCCACCAAGAAAAGCAAGGTGTACTCCCCTGACCCCGCCAGATGGGCTGGAGTCAGAGGTGCTGGAGTGTGCAAGGGAAGCCAAGGGTGCACCCACCAATCCCCCAGGAGGAGCCAGGGTCAGAGGTTAGGACCATAGAGTCACCCGTGCCACTCAGGACAGTCCTCTGTCCTCCTGCCCAGTCTATGTCCCTGAGTATGGTGGTGTGCAGACACCGGGCAGTCGGGAGGAGCCCTCAACACCTGGTGTCCTTAGGGTGGTTATGTTGTTCCCAACAAATCTCCACCTTCCGGGAGCGTCCCTGCTGCGGGGCGAGCCACCAAAGCCACCCCACTTGTCGGCACAACCCCTACCAGTGGGGCGCTCTTCAGGGCAGCTCTGGCTTTGGTGGTCACCTCCCAGCAAGACATGTTTAGGGGAAAACTTAGGTGTGTCCAGAGGTGCTCCGTGTCACCCCCCAGCCACTCACCTCTGCGCGTGTGGCGCTGGGGGTACCTAGGGTGCTGTTTCCGTGCGTTGTTCCCTTATCCAGGTTTGTGCAGGAATGCAGTCTGTGCCCTGCAGCAGCTCAGCCTGCCAAGGAGTCCCCCTGGCTACTCAGGGGCACAAGACCGCATGCCCAGCAGGGGGGTGATCCTCACATGTGGGCCTGTGCGGGCCCAGATAGGAAGCCGTGCTGGGGGCATCCAAGTGCTAGTGGATGTGGCAGCGCAAGAGAAGGCAGCTCGAGCTAACAGCAAAAAGACAAAAAGACATTGGGGCCTCCTGCCCCTCCTCCATTGTAAGACTGGTGTCAGAACCCCCTGCAGAAATCTCAGCAGCCGTGCGGATCTTCGCAGGGGGCTGTCCCTGTGCCTCTGTCCCCAGACCTCCTCTCCAGGACAGGAGCAGTGACGGTTCCACATGGACGGGACAGGCTGAAATCCACCTTTCTGGTGCCACCTTGGTGGCCATGGGTACAGGGGCGCTGCCTGCCCACTGCCAATGTGTCTCCTAGGCTCCCCATTGAAGAGAAAATAGGGGTCAGGTCCAGGGCAGGGGTGGCCTGCTGCCTGGGGAGGAAGGGTCCCAATCCAGCCTGGTGGCACTTTCCACCCCTGTCCTGAGCATCAAGGGACAAGGAGTGCAGAGTCAGGGTGTTCCGTGTGGGCTCAAGGCAGTGTCTGACTTTTCCATACCCCACAGCTTGCGCGGGGCCGCGTGGACCAGATGTTCCTAAACAACTTTCCTCCCTAGCGGGGCCTCACTCAAGGCGCGGTTCTCAGCGAGGGGCAGGTCAGGACCTCGCTGTGCTTCTTTCAGAGACATTTTCCTCCCTCCGCCCTGCCCGCTCTGGGCTGTGAGGCAGATGGAACCGCCCTCCTTTACTGCCCCTTGGATTAGGGAGCCCGTGACGTGCATTCCTTGATCTCTGGTGACGGTGCCTCAGTGCCGCGCAGGTGTTGAGAGTGCCGCAGACTCGATAAGGTGGACAGGAAAGCTAGCAATAAGCCACCCACGTGTCTGCGTGTGTGCACCACCGGATCCCTTCCTGCTGGGGAGACTTGGAGCCTGCCGTGTGCCCCTCGCTCACTCTCCTCGTTTAGGCTTCCCTGGCCCCTCCCTCGCTAAGGTCGGGAGGGCAGCCTTGTACTATCCCTTCCGTTTCTGGTTGGACGCTGGTAAGCCACTTGCCAGGCCAGTTTCCCAGTAGCGTTTCCGTGACTTCCCTCCCGACGCAGCCAGCGTGCGGTATCTGCTCCTTCAGAGGTGACCTCTGACCCGGCTCGGGCAGCGCATCTGCTTCCATGTCCCCACTAGGGGCGGGAGTTAGGGAGCTGCCGCATGCAGCACTGTGACTGCAGCCCCAGGTGTCCGCCCACGTTCGGCCCCACAAGGGCCTTCCACTTACGGACCATCGATCCCTTTCCTGCTGCGCTACCCACAGTGCCCACCACTTCAGGACTGCCCGGGATCGGCACACGGAGTTACTGGGCGCGGCTCCATCCGGGGGCTGCTGTGGCATTCCGGACTCCACCCATGAGGGTGAACAGCCGCATAAGTGCACCTGGGAGGCTGGTTTTAAACCTACAGTCTATTGTCCAGGTCCCACCGGGGCCTGTCGCTCCGCAGACAAGGCTAGATGTACGGTGGGAGCCCCCAGCCGGAGTGCTGCCTGTGCTGCGGCCGCCGCGGGCCTGGCAAACAGGACATCCCCCAGCAGGTAACCGCGTGAGCTGTTTCCACTTCCATGGCACATATCCAGGTAGGGCCTCTGTTTGCAAGAGGCTTGGCAAACTGCCATTTCATGTCACCTTGACCAGCAGTTCCCGTGGAGGGCAGGAGCGGCTCCGGCTGTGCTCACTGCTCTGGCCGGACCGAGGTACCAGGGCTGGCAACCCGAGGGTCCCCGAGCGGACTCGACCTTCTAAGACCCGCCCCGTGCGGGGAAGGGAATTTGGCCGCGCTGGCGGCGGCCGAGTGCCGGACGCCGCTTGCCGCTCCTGGCGACCGCAGCCCCGGCCGCTGGACAGTCGTCATTGCGTTCTAACGCGGTCTTTAGGTCTCTCTCTGGAGAGTGGCCAGAAGCAAAGACAGCCGCTTTCCAGGGGTGTCGGGAGGCAGGTGTTAGGCTCCCGTGTGTCGGGGAGACACTGAGGCTGCGCGCCGAGCCAGCGCCGGCAGGGGCGCCCGCCGGAGGGGCATGGGACGCGCGACCAGGGCGGGCGGCAGGAGGCCTGAGGGCCAAAGTCCTCACTGGGTCCATGACTTGAGCCCAGAAAAAATGATTTCGGACCTCAGGCGTCCGGAGCTGTGAGAGAGAAATACGCACTGTTTTATACTCAGTAAGCCTGTCGCCACGCGTTACCGCAGCCACGGGGACTAATGTCCGCTCCGCGCCAAAGTGGAGATGAGAGTGACGGACCCAGGGCTGAGCCTGTGACTGCCGCAGCTCCCAGTTGTGCTTGCCTCTGTGGGCCCCCAAGAAAATATTATCAAGTTATATTCATGAGCCTTTATAAAGTGATACTAAAAATATTTAAAATTACATATTTTATGACCACTTTGGCATAAAGATGAATACATTCCAGGATGGAGTGGTCATTATGTTGTGTTCATTTTTTTTCCTTCTAGTTTTTTTTTTTTGTTTTGTTTTGTTTTTTGTGATGAAGTCTTGCTCTGGGTAGATGCAGTGGCATCATGATAGCTCACTGCAACTTCACACTCCTAGGCTCAAGCCAACTTCCCGCCTGGGACTCCCAAAGTGCTAGGATTAGGAATATTCTTTTTTTTTTTCTGAGGCACCTGGCCTCAGAAAAAGAATATCAAAGGTTAACACTCACGTAATTTTGCAGCAATGTTTTGCTTATCGGAAGGGGCATTTTGGGGGCAAGAAGGCAGTTAGCATTAATGAGAAGAAGATGATGGAGGTGGTGCTGGAGAGGATGGTGTGGGTGCTGGAGAATCAGGATTTGGTTCTATCGCTGGAGGTGGGGAGCTCACCACTGAAGTCGGTATCTTGAAGATGGTATCTAGGGTTGTTTGCACAGCATTTTTCTTTTTTCTATCGTAAATGTCCTTGTAGCCGCTGGGTGTTCTCACTAACTGCACAGGAAACCTTTGTAGACCACTCCAGGTGGCATTAGGCTCTTGCTCCTCAAGCTCAGCAAACCCTGCTTCAATGAGACGACAGGTTTCAGCTAGTTCTTTTTGTTGTGAACTTTCTTGGCTCTGGATCTTCTGAATCTTTGTGTTCTTGTGATTCCATCATCTGCCTCTGTATCATGTGTCAGTCTAGCCGCTAGCGGGAAGATGCTGCGCCAACGACCCGCTTATGCCACGCATGTTTGTTTACAGTCATGGAAGAAACTGCTCCCAAACTATTAATTTAATTGCCTAATTATAAACTATCCTTTCGGGAAGCCTTGGGAGCCCTTTCGTAAGGATAGAATGCCGCAGGTCAGGTCATCTGTTACCGGGGACTGCCTGTATTACCATTTACTGGTAGTCAGAGCTGCGGACACACCTGCTCAAACCAATCCACATGTCAGTCAATACTGCAGACCACTCACAGTGGTGTACTTAATCAATACATAAATGTTATGGATAAAATTCCCACGTGGAACAAAGTGCCATTTAACATCAAGAGAAGAGGGGATAGTAAAGGGGTTAAGAAACCACTGCAAGGAGTGATGTGGACTAGAAGAGTGGGCCATCTGGTCAGTCTTTAGCGTCTTGCAAAACAGTGTCCTTGATTTTGGCAGAGCCTTTGGCTGCAAATGCCAGGTGCTGACCAGCAGTGACAGAACGGTGCCGAGAGAGATGGCCCTGTGGAGCTGGTGACATCCTGCTCTTGGTATAGTCCTTGAGTCTTCTGGTGAGGCTGGTAGTAAAGGGTGTGCTGATCATGCCCTTGTCTGGCTGGGTGTAGTCTCTACCAATAAGCTGGACACATGTGGTCTCATTGGCATGATGCCTTTTGAGATGTAAGGTGGAGTCTTTTCTAAGATGGAGTCACTTACGTCAAGGATGCTCTTGGGCTCGGCCGCTCATCAAAGGCAAGGGTGAGCTCCCCGGGGCAGCTGCAGGGTGTGGAGCCCCTGGTCGGCTCTGCCCACCCCCTCCCCATTGATCCACCTTCCCTTCGTCCCCCTCAGCATCACCAGAGCCCAACAGTTATCTTTTTTATAAGTAGGAGTACACTCTAAAATAACGATAGTGCTCCCAGCAGTCTCGCTGAAGAAAGGACACCCTAGGATGCTGTCTGGGCAGGCGACCGTGCTGTGCCATGCGGCACTACAGATGGAGCCAGCACAGTCAATGCAAGAGTGATGGGTGGCTCTGGAAACCTGTGGATTTCCGTGGTGAGGACTCCCACACCATCATCTGGCTAAAGGAAATGACCGCACAAGCAAGGAGTCGTATGGGAGCCCATCTGGAGTGGTCGGGTACCGGGATGTGGGTGATATGCCTCGGCTGTGGTCTCGCTCTAGGCACTGCTGGGGTGATGCACCTGGTCTGTCAGAGGCCTGTCTGCCTCTGCTACAGCCACGAGCAGCACTGAGGGACTTCCAGTGAGACCATGTTTGAGGACAGGGACAAGTGTCTTCTGTGGCAGAAATGGTCAGAGCTGCTGACATCAGTTGGAGGGTGTCAGTGATGACATTCTGAATCACTTAATATGCATCCTGTGGGCATTTTCGGCCATCTCCGTGGTGCGTGTTTGCACCGTGCACCTTGGCCTATGGGCAGCAGCTACCTGGGGACCTGGACCCTGCTGATCAAGGGGCTGCCCGGAGCTGGTAGTCTCGTCACCAGAGCCTCGGGAAAGCCGCTGCTCACTTTGACAGCCTCTTTTCCAAATTCAGCAAGAATGAGGGCGAGAGGCATGAGGTGCTTTCAGAGGCAGCTGCTGCTGGAGTCTCCACTGCCTTTGGAGCTCCAGTTGGGGTGTGCTTCTCAGTTTAGAAGAGATCAGTTATTACTTTCCCTTGAAGACCTTGTAGATGCCATTATTTGCAGGCCTGGAGGCAGCCTTCACCATACCATTCATCAGTCTTTTTGGGAATAGCTGTCTTGTTCTCTTTTCCGTGGAGTATCACACACCCTGGTATGTGGCTGAACTCTTCCCCTTCATCTTCTGGGTCTTTGGGAGCTTGTGGGAGACACTCTTCATCAGCTGCAACACTGCCAGGTGCAGGAGGCGCAAGACCACCAGGCTGGGGAAGCACCCAGTGCCGACGGTCATCCCTGTGACTGCCATGGTGCCATCCCCGCCTGCCCCAACACCACATGCACCAGAGCATCCGCGAGCTCATTTCCCAACTGCTGAATGACTGTGGGGTCCTTGGGTCTCCCAGCTCTTTGACTACATCAATAACCCCAGCATGATCCGGCTTGTGGACCGCATTCCAGACTGGACAGTGGGTCAGGGTGTACTTGGCCCAAATACGTCATGTTTAATTAGCAACAAGATGGCAATTATTTTGAGAAAAACACTGAATCATTTTAAAAGAAATAAACAAAAGGTACATTATTATTCCAATGAAAGATTGCTGGCAGGGACAGCCAAAACAAGAGCTCTGTTTGAAAGGAGGGGAAGAGGAAGAAACCTTTTTAAAAAAACAAAGCCATCAAATAGCATCAGTGACTAGGCATCTCACAGCTGTAACCTATATGGGGTTCAAGCTGTGTTTCTTAAAGAGTTTGCTAACTGCCGTGGGGCATGTAGGTGGATGCCAGTGGTGTGGTTTGTGTGAGGGTGAGGATGGGTGTGAAACACCAACGCCTGCTCGAGAAACTCTTACCCCTTGTACTCCAGGCTGATGCTCATAACTTAAAAAAATAAAAAATACAATAAAAAGTATAGTCTAGTAAATACATAAGCCAGTAACAGTCATTTATTATCATTATCGGACACGATAAGTCCTCACTTAACATGGACAATATATTCTTGGAAACTGTCTTTAAGTGAAAGAATGTGTTTAGGGAAATCAACATCGCCATAGGCTAATTGGCATAAGCAAGAGTTATGTTCATACAGCATATTTCTGCTCACAAAATGTCACCATATTTCTAAATAAAGACTCAAAACACTTCTAATATTAAATGCTGAAATCAATGTGAGCTCTACATACGTTTAAGAGAGATTAGCCTTTCTGCTCTGCTGTTAGGTGGAGGAGGCCACGCCCCCGGTGGGAATGGCAGGGATCCGGAAGCCCCACTTCGCCCAGACTTGGGGCAGCGCGTGGACGCGCGGTTCAGCCAGCTGGCGAGAAAGATCCGCAGAGGCAAAGCCTGGCAAAGGCATCACCACACGCTGTGTCTGGACCCAACCCATCCATAGTAAGGTGCCCCACAGCGAGGTGTCATGCCAAAGTACGCCCTGGCAAGGGCTCCAGCTTGGAAGAGTTAATGGTGGCCGGCATCCACAAGAAGGTGGCCCTGACCACTGGTGTTTCTGTGGATCCAAAAGGCAAAACAAGTCCACCAAGTCCCTGCCGGCCAATGTGTACCGGCCGAGGGAATAGCTCTGGGGTCATCCTCTTCCCCAGAAAGCCCTGGGCCCCCAGGAAAGGAAACGTTCTGCTGAAGAGCTCACACTGGCCCCCCAGAGAACCTGACAGGACCAGTCGAGACCACAGGGAATGCCACACGGAATTTCTACAAGAAGGAGGAAGCCAGAATCACCGCGGAGTAGTGTAACTCCCCGCGTGGCCCACACCAACGCCGGCTCTTCAGCATAGGAGCAGAAATAGCCAAGGAAGCTGCGGAACAGGATATTGAAAGAAAAAACAAAGCCCTGTTGGGGACTTGTAACAAACCAGCAGTAATGCTGAGAGGAAAAAAGGAAAGATTAATAAAAGCAAGTAAGATGATTATTGACACAGTTTTTGGTGGATCAGTGAGTGACGACAGCTGTAGTGGTGATGGGTGGTATAACCACCGCCCAACTCACGGAGTGCTTTGGTACCGATTATTATTACACATTTGTATGATTACTGGATACTTTATGGGTTTTCATTTTACCATAAATTTGTATTCATTCATTCACTTTCTAACCTGATTACTCCAGTTCAAGGGTGTGAGTGCCTGGAGCCTATCCAGCAGCTCAGGATGCCCTTCCATCCATCACAGGGCATGCTCACTCACACTCACACTGGGACAGTGTAGACACGCCAGTTCTCCTCATGTGCACATCTTTGGGATGTGGGAAGAAACCGGAGTACTCAGACAAATCCCAAGCAGACATGGGGAGAACACGCAGACTCACAGACTGTGGCCCCATTGTTGTTGAATCTGTAGTTTTAGATGCAGGGTGAGGAGCAGTGGAGAAATCCTACTCACCGCAGCCTCCACCTCCTGGGCTCAAGCGATCCTCCTGCCTCAGCCTCCCAAGGTGCCGGGATTAAGGTGTACGCTACCACACCCAGGCCTGATTCTTTTTCCTCATCAATGTTATAAGGAAACCACAGTGAACAAAATGACATTACTTGAGGACCTGCTGTATTACGTACAATACTGAGCATTTTGTATGTGCTATACTTTTATACAGCTGGCAGCGTAATAAGTTTATTTACACCAGCATCAACACAAACACCTGACCGATACCTTCCCGAGATGTTAGGACGGCCATGACATCACTAAGTGACAGAAAATTTTCTGCTCCATTATATTAATAATATTTTTTACATGAGGAAGCATTTATTTGTGGTTTAAATGAAATCAAGCAAATAAAATGTATGTAAGCACAAATCTATATTGAGTCATAACACAGCAAAGGACAGAGTGAAAACAAAACTAACTGCGTAAACCTCGGATGGAGGGGAAAAAGGGCTGATGTGCGTGGGTCAGGAGCTGGTTTCCCCTGCCGTCAGCCAGGTGCCAGAGGACTTGCGCACAGGTCTTTCCTCTGACCCCCAACAACGTGCAGCTCCAGCTTCGGCATCAAGTTCCCCACCACGCAGAGGAACGGCTTGGAGTGCTCAATGAAATTGTTACAAATGGGTTAAACAAATGCCAAAAGGTAGTTATGAGGCTCAAGAGATGTGCCTCAGCACTTTCTTGAGGCAGAGACAACTGGTGCAAAGCAGCCCTGATTGCTTTAGAACTGCTTTAGCTTGGGCTTGTCTGAGACTTTCTTTGGTCTCTTGACTCCCTCTCAGTTTGGGGTGCAGTTTTTCTGTACTGTCCCGGGATTTTCCTGAAACAGCACCACACCTTCCATGACGTGCAAGGTCACTGCAGACACTT
Source organism: Lepilemur ruficaudatus (assembly GCA_963574885.1). NCBI lineage: Eukaryota > Metazoa > Chordata > Mammalia > Primates > Lepilemuridae > Lepilemur > Lepilemur ruficaudatus. The sequence continues at coordinate 68,072 of CAUYRT010040379.1, forward strand.
ATGCCAGTTGCTGGGCTGCAGCCTCGGCATGGGCACTCTGCACATGCTGACAGCACCAGTGGCCCCTGCTACCGGGTGCGCAGCACCTCGCCATTGCTGGGCCATACCTTAGTCCTGGTCTACCCGGACACCAAGAAGGGAATCCCAGAAGAGCTGAAGGCCTTCTCTGAGCTCATCCTGGAAATCAAAGCCGACAACCAGCGTATGTTCTGCACCATGCTGATGGGCAACAAGAGCGACGAGAACCGCAGGAGGCAGCCCTGACTGATGGTGCCAGGCGCCATGTGTTGGAGTAGAAGCACACCTTCCAGGAGACCTCAGCCAGGGCGGACAGGAATGTGCGGAAGCTGATCCACATGCTGCAGAACCGAGAGAAGAAGCCCACCACTTGCCTCCAGGGACTCCGGAAGAAATCCCAGATGCCTGAGGCCTGCGCAAGGTTGATTTTTTTGTGCTGTGGTTTACACTGTAACAACTAGATGTCAATAAATGTACCTGGTAAGTGGATAACTATTATTTTTCCCAGACAAGAGAATTCAGATTATTAAAACATTGGCATTTGAGGGGGAGAACAGGAAGGAGCACAGTGCACTTAAAATAAGACGTTTTTTGGGGCAGCCAAGGTGGCAGGATCTCTTGGGGCCAAGAGTTTGAGACCAGCCTAGGCAACAAACTAAAACCCTATCTCTCCAAAAACGTTTTAAAAACTAGCCAGGCCTGGTGGCGTTCCTATAGTCCCGGCTACTTGCAAGGCTGAGGCAGGAGGATCACTTGAACCCAGGAGTTGGGGCTGCAGTGAGCTGTGATCGTGCCACTGCACTCCAGCCTGGATGACAGAGCAAGACTTCTCTCTAAAAAAAAAGAAAAAGAAAAAAAGAAAGAAATTAAAATAAGAAGACCTTTAATAGGAGAAAATTCTCTGAAAAGAATAAAGCACCAAAATGAATTGAAAGATGCCAGTGTTTTTGGTAACCCTAATATTGTGTATTATTTTAAAATCTGTCAAGTCTATAAGTTTCTAATCATATTTTTTCATTTATATTTAAACAAGAAATGTGTTTTTGCAACAAAACCTTTGACAAATTGCTGTGAGACAGATATACTAAACAAGCAAAAAAGTAATATCCTGCAGCTGATCCTTGGAGGTAGGAACAGAGAAAACCATGAAAGTGGGACTCAGTCACCAAAGATGTGTTAGTTGTTCCCTTTGTGATTTGAAAACATTTGAAGTAATCATCTTTCACCACAGCCGCTATAGTACTGACTACCACCATGGGCACTACTGTGATCAAGACAATGATGCTTGACCAAGACATTGATCACAATCGTGACATGATCCTGAGGGGCAGTCCTTGGTTCCAGTTTGGGGGCCTGGCCTCAGTCACCGGGCGAGGTACCTCTTCCTCCTTTTTGCAGTTGCTTGTGTTTTGTTCTTGTGTCATGCAGCTTCGATTTCACACTTCTCAGAACCAATCTGATGTTATTTGCTTTTTAATAATTTCTCTTTTGGCTTTTTCTCTATGTGATAAAATAAAATTCTCTTCTTTGATTTGTTTTTATATCCATGGTAAGTTCAATATTTTCAATCTCTCCAAAACCTTCAGAATATTCTTTAATTTGTTCTTCAGAAATATCTGTGCTCTGAGCAAGAGCGAGACCCCATTTCTACTAAAAATAGAAAAATTAGCCGGTCATTGTGGTGCACACCTCTAGTCCCAGCTACTCAGGAGGCTGAGGCAGGAGGATCACTTGAGCCCAGGAGTTTGAGGTTGCTGTGAGCTATGATGATGCGTGTGCACTCTACCCAGGGCGACAGACCAACATCCTATCTCAAAAGAAAAAAAGGAGTATCTGAGCTCAAATTCACCCATAGAAATATTTCTGGGGAGTTCTGTCCCTTTGTAAAGTTTTGGCTGTTTTGGGGTGTATCAATTTGCCACCCAGTTTGTGTTCTTCCTATTCCAAAATTTTATCAGCACTAGCAGCATTTATGAAAAGCACAAATACAAATCCTCTTGATCTTCCAGGGACTGACTGGATCTGTAATTGTGCAGTCTGCAACTTTCCCAAATCGAGACAGATATTCAGTCAGATCTTTCTTGCTTGTATCCCAGCTCAAGACTCCCAATATATATCGTATGGGCTCTTTGATCTTGGATCCCTCAGTGAATTCTTCTACGTTGCATGCAATACTCATTGTGTCCTTCCTGGTGGCACAGCTGGCAGCAGTGGGGGATGCTGGGGTACAGTCCAGATCGTGGCAGCAGCGATGGCAGATCGTTGTGTGGAGTTGAGTTATTTATTTATTTGTTTTTAATTTCAAAATTTTTATGGGGTATAAATGTTTAGGTTACATATATTGTATTTGCACAATAAGTCAAAACTAAGTCAGAGCCACAAGCATGTTCATCCCGGACAGTGCACACGCATCCACTGGGTGTTCATTTACCCATCCCCTCCTCCCCTCCCACCTGTCTGATCCCCATGAATGTTACTTCCATATGTGCACATGAGTGTTGATCAATTAGTACCAGTTTGATGGTTGATCAATTAGTACATGTGGTGCTTGCTTGTTTTTCCATTCTTGGGATACTTCACTTAGTAGAATGGGCTCCAGCTCCATCCAGGATAATACAAGAGGTGCTAGATCACCATTGTTTTTTGGGACTGAGTAGAACTCCATGGTATACATATACCACATTTCATTAATCCACTCATGTATTGATGGACACTTGGGCTATTTCCACATCTTTGCAATTGTGAATTGTGCTGCCATAAACATTCTAGTGCAGATGTCTTTTTTATACAATGTCTTTTTTTTTTTCCTTTGGTAGATGCCCAGTAGTGGGATTGCTGGATCAAATGGTAGATCTACTTTTAGCTCTTTGAGGTATCTCCATACTACTTTCCACAGAGGTTGCACTAGTTTGCAGTGCCACCAGCAGTGTAGGAGTGTTTCTGTCTCTCCACATCCACACCAACATTTGTTGTTTGGGGACTTTTTAATAAAAGTCACTTACTGGAGTTAAGTGATATCTCATTGTGGTTTTGATTTGCATTTCCCTGATGATTAGAGATGTTGAGTGTTTTTTCATATGTTTCTTGGTCACTAGTCTGTCTTTTTTTGAAAAGTTTCTGTTCATGTCCTTTGCCCACTTTTTAATGGAGTTATTTGATTTTTTAACTGATTTTCCTGGGTTCTATATAGATTCTAATTATTAGCCCTTTATCAGATGCATAGAATGCAAATATTTTCTCTCATTCTGTAGGTTGCCTATTTGCTCTAGTGATATCCACACCTCAAAAATCAACTCATGATTGATAACAGACTTAAACCTGAGGCAGGAAACCCTAAGAATTCTAGAAGAGAATGTTGGAAAAACTCTTACATTGACCTCGGTAAAGAATTTATGAAGAAGACCCCAAAAGCAATTACAGCAAAAACAAAAATAAATAAATGGGACCAAATTAAAAAGCTTCTGCACAGGCAAAGAAACTATCACTGGAGTTGCATTTAAATGGTAGCAGAAGAGAGCGAGACCGCTATCATATGTGCAGTCTTTTGTTAGCCGAAACATTGGTTACCCTAAGGGAGTAGCTGCCCAAAGCCCTATGGGGGCAGCACCCTAAAGTCCTAGCTCCCTGAGGCACTGTGGGTTTAGCTCCCTGAGGCCCTGGCAGGAATGACTGTTGGTTGACCTCAGTGGCATATGGCATTAGTGTCCTCTGAGGGGGCAGAGGGATGAGGTCCCCTCCCCAGTGCTACCCACTCCACAGCCAGCGGATACTTGACCAGATCCGCTCTTCTTCTTTGTTCTGGCTGTCTCCTGGCACCTCAGGTACTCGGACCTCACCAGTGATGCTTTCTCTGTGGCCATTCTCCATTTTTTCCCCCTCCACCTCACTGCTGCAGATCTTTAATGGGTCCTTGAGCCTTCTGGGCTATTTTAGTTTGTGAATAGTTGTCTATATTTGACTTTTTGTAGGGGAGGGGGATGAAGACTTGTGTCTCCTACTCTACTATTTTAGTGACATCACTTCACTCTGTCCTTTTTTTTTTTTAATCCCAAATATCCCTGCACCACTGCCTAAACTAAAATAATCCCTCAAGGCCAGGCGAGGTGGCTCACCCCTGTAGTCCTAGCACTCTGGGAAGCTGAGGCGAGAGGATCACTTGAGGTCAGGAGTTTGAGACCAGCCTGAGCAAGAGGGAGACCCCGTCTCTACTGAGAATAGAAAAACTTAGCAAGGCATGGTGGTGCACCTGTGGTCCTGGCTACTGGGGAGGCTGAGCCCAGGAGCTTGAGTTTGAGGTTGCAGTGAGCTAGGATGACGCCAATGCACTCTAGCCTGGGTGACAGAGCAAGACTCTGTCTCAAAAAAATAAAATAAAATAAAATAATCCCTCAATATCAGTAAATAGCCAAGGGTTCAATTTCTCCTTTGTTCTTGTTCTCTTTTCCCTGGCTAGTTAGTTTGTAACAGGATCCTCCAAGGTGCAGCTGCTCTTAAGGAATCTCCCTCCTCCCTCTCCTCTCCCCCCTCCCATCTCTCCACTTCTCACCCCTGAGGCACCATGAACCTGGATCCCAGGGTCCCACTCACTGCCAGCAACCTTCCTTGGAAGGATCAGAGCCTGGATCAGTGCCTGGTGGCTCGCTGGGGCTGTGGGGATGTTTTTGCATTTGGAGTGCAGACAGCCCTGGGAATGTCTTGGTTTCTGTGCCAAGCCCAAGTGCTTCAATCGCTCCTCAGATGCCTCTTCATGACCCTTGCTTCGCAGTCAGGGGGATTAAAAATGCACCTGTCTCCACACGCACGCACACGCGTGCGGCACCTGCTCCTCTCTCCATGAAACCCCTGCTGCCCTGATGACAGTCACAGACACTGATTGAAGCAGGGAGGAGCCAGAAACCTCCAGTGGAGTCCCCAGCAGCCAGAAGAGCAAAAAGCAGTCCTGCCTTTGCCCCTGCAGATGGTGGCTCCTCTGGTGACTATTATAGAATTCAATGGATGTTTGTTGTACAATCAAAACTAGCATTTGGTAAGAAATAAAAACCAATAATCCAGCCAAACACACCATCCACATATTCCCAACTTGAGAGCACAAAGAATCTTGCACCTTAACTCCCTGCCACCCGCCCCGCCCTGCCCCAGCTCCCTCCCTCCCTGCCGGTCACTCAGCAGTCCCCTTGCTCTTGGTCCTGCCCAGCTGATGGGATCTAGGGCAGCCTCTGGCCCAGCCAGGCCTCCCTTAAAAGGCTTAGGTCTCCAGGCAGGGGAGGGGCAGCAGAAAGCAGAGAGAACAGCTCAACACAGCCCTCGTCAAGGTGCACTTGACTAGTTGCTTCTAACTTTTTGTTTGACCTGACACACCTTCTCCAACATTCCCGATTTGTGTTGATAGGAATCATTGTGTTTATCCCTCTGGCATGAACACTGGCAATCTAGTGACCCCCACTGCACAGCTTTGCTGGGCCCCTGCTGGCAACAGGCTTTGAGCACCTTGCTCTCATGTCCTCATTGGAGGCCCAGAGAGGAAAATCTCCTTAGCCAGGTCGCACAGCAAGTGGGCTTAGGGCTGGAGCCTGGACACGAAGCCAGGCACATCCATTTAAGATTCCTGCTGTTCACTGGCAGCTCAGTCCCCTCCTAGGAAGTGGTGGCCCCACTTTGGGTGGACTTGTGTGCCAACAGTGGGATGTGAGCCCCGTGCAACTGCCCATATTTTTGGGGTTTGTGGGCAAGGACAACACAGCCTTGGGGAACTGGAGTTTGGAGCCCTAGCAGGTAATAGTGACCCAAACTGAGGCACAGGACCCCGGGCTCTGTTTAATGCTCTGCTGTCAGTCTTGAAATTGTCAACCACTTTCAAACAAGGGACCTGGCATTCTATTTTGCACAGAGGCCCCTCAAATTTTGTTTTGGGTCCTAATAACAGCCCCCTGGGAGTGTGCCTTTAGCAATGACTGTCCCTTGGCTATTCGGTGGCAGGGGGAGGATGGCTTCTAAGGGGCAGCTGTCAAGCAGGCCTGTGTTTGCCACTCCAGGTGTCCAAGTGGATCCTGGATGCAGCGGTGGCCTCAGGGCCGCCCAGCTCCCGCAGAGTCTGCACAGCAGGGCAGAGGCCACGGCGCCTGGAGCCCCCAGCTTGCTGGGTAACTGCCTGGCTCCTGCAGCAATTCTGAGGGCTGGCTGAGTTTGGCCCTTGCCCGGCTGGAGCCCCGGCCCCGAAATCAGATTTTGCTAATGGATGGAGTTAGGGACTCTGGTGGTGAACTCCACACCTCCCCCAGAACCTGTGTGCACCGTCTGTGGGCACTGAGATCTGAATGGCCCCTAGAACAGCCACTCACAGGGTTCCACCTCACAACCAGGGTCTCGGCCTCTCAGCCTGAACAGGCTGGCCCAGGTGGACAGACTAGGGTACTGCCGCAAGGGGTCACTGAGAGGGCCGGCAGGGTGAGGACAAGGCAGCTGGGCTGCGGGTGCACTGCCCAAACATGTGCCCATTTATCTTAAAGAAGGATGGGGGAGGCGGATGCAGGGCTGTACTGAGCAGAGGAAGGGCACAGACTCCGCTCAGTCAGGGGCGAGCCCAGCCACGTCCCCTCCCAGATAACCCGTCTCCCTCCCCTCCCCAGGCTCCTGGGCCCACTCGCCTCTGAAGCCCAGTATCTGGGATGAGCCAGAGGACGCCACGTGGCCCTCCTCAGACCAGCAGGCAGTGAGTGCTCAGAGCAGCAGTCCCCAAAAGAGGCGCAGGAACACTGGCCACAGTGGCCGCCCTGTCATCTCTCCAACAAGTCAGAGGAGCCGCAGCAGAGGCCACTGCAGGGGTCCCCAGAGCGCCTCAGGTGCCCCGCAGAGGGCGGCCCTGCAAGTGCATCCACTGCAGGGCGGTCTTCACTTGGGTCACCCACTTCGTGGAGCACCAGAAGACCCATGGCGAGGAGGGGCCGTGCCTGTGCCCCGAGTGCGGCAAGGCTTTCCTGCACAGATCCACCAGCTGGAGCCGCCAGGGAAGAAAGCCCCCCAGAGCAAGGGGCCCAGGCAGCCTGCCCCATCCGGGGACCAGGCCCAGGGGTACCCAGCCACGCAGGGCCCCAAGAAGCCTTTCCAGTGCGGCATCTTTGGGAAGGCCTTCCCCTGGATGGTCCACCTCATCGACCAGCAGAAGCTCCACGCTGCCCACGACCACGTGTGACCGCCAGGCCCGAAGTCCCTTGGAAAACTCCTGGACAAACGCTGGGCTGCTTCCACCCAGGACGGGAGGGCCTCGCCCTCAAGGTGTCAGATCTTCGACACAGCCCCCAGCTCTTCAGTCCATCCTACAGAACATGTTTTGCAAGCAGCTCAAAGGGGAACCCAGCTTTTCCTGTGACCTGGTGGCTGCTTCTGCCGCTGGGTTTTCATATCGCTGTTAATATCCCAGAGGCCGGTGAGGGCCAGAGCTGGCCAGGGCAGCCCCAACTCCGGAGAAGGATGTGGCTGACCCTGCCGCCCTCCCGCTGGCTCAGCCCCCTTGGAACCTAACAAATAAACAGGGCTCCCCCGCCTTTTTTTGGTAAAATGCACATAACATAAAATTTACCATTTTAGTCATTTAAAAATGCACACCTCAGTGGCAGCAAGTAGGTTCCCAACATGGTGGTGCAACCACCACCATCATCCGGCTGCAGAACACTTTTAACACGCCCATGGCCCCATGGGCACTCACCTCCACCCCTGTCCTCCAGCCCTGTTAGCCACTAATCTGCTTTCTGCCTCCAAGGATTTTAGGCAGGATTTTTAGCTCCAGTCAAAACTGACCTGCACACGTTTTGTTTGACTCACAAAAGGAATTGTTTTTGGAGATAGATGCCAACTTTTTTTTTTTTTAAACATAAAAATCAGGCTTTCTAGTCAGCCTGGGAGAACCAGATAGTCTCCCAAGAGTGGGGCCCCCTCTCCTGGCCGCCGGCTGGAACAGAGCAGGGAGCTGGTGTCCACAGCCCACCATCCCTCTCCAACCCCTGGTCCCGGCACTTGTCCTTTTTCAAATGAAAGCCTTGAAGTGTTTTTTTCTTTTTTTCCTTCCAACTTCACTTGGAAACACAGTGTTCGCTTGAGTCTGAATCCATGCAAGCAGAGACCTTTCCCTTCAAATCATTTCTGAGTCGCCTTTCAACCCAAAAAGCCTTTGGACCTACCCCACCCCCACCTGCTGCAGCTCCTGAGCCAAGCTGCCCCTTCTCAGCCTCTGTCCCCCAGGACCATCCACCGCCTTCACCTCTTTGCCATCCCCTCCTCTGCCTTTGCTCCTTTGCCTTCTCAGAACTCTCCCTAGCTGGCCTCTGGACCTGGCTCTTCGGCTCCCTCCGCATCCCCAGCTTTTCTCTGCATCCCCACTGGGGGCATCTGGCTCTGTCCCATGCCCTAATCACTGGTGGGCTCCAGCTGCATCCCAGCCACCTTCTCTCTCATCCTGCAAAGGAGCTTCTCCCGTGGAGCCCTTGGAGCCCAGGTTGGAAGGCGGGACCTTAGCCCCACAGTCAGCCCATTACTCCCGTAGCCCCTAAGCCTCCCCTCAGACACAGCGTTTATGATCCACAGGATGACAGGGTAAGCAGAGACAGAACTCTGCTCATTCCATGTTGTTTCCATTTCCATCCGCACACACTGGAGGCATGGTCACAGCTCTGTTGGTTGGTGCCAGGATTCCACAAGAAAGTAGGTGCTGTTGCCTAACAGGCATCAGTTAGGCCCAGCCGACACCGGGCTGGCCCCTCCTCTGCAGTGGCCCCCAAGACCTCAGGACAGGGTTCCCCAGAGATGTCTGCCCGGTGTCCCACAGACCATCTATCCTCCAGGGACATTGCCTGGAGTCCCTCAGTCCTCCAATGGAGCTTGTTCAAAGAACTCATCTTCCCCTTGTGCAAAACGAACAAACAAAAAACCTACCCACTGCCTCCTCTCTGAGGTTTCCTCCTCTCTGGGGTTCCCCAGAGGGACCACCACCCTCCAAAGCCCCAGAAGGATTTTTGATGACACTGTGGGCAATAATAACGTGCCCTGGGAACCCACCTCCTGACCCCCTCCGTTCTTTTTTCTCCTCTGCACCATCCACTCCGGGCTTTCTCCCCCTTTCCTGGATGTCTGCAGCTTCCTCTAAGCAAACTCTGCCTCCAGCCTGTTCCTCTCCATCCTCTCCCTAGCCTGCAGTCTCCAGGGTCCCCCTAAAATGCAGACACTGAAGACATAAAGCCTAGCAGACCAGCACCACTGCTCCCCTCCCAGCTTCCTCTGCAGCCGCCGTGCTAGGGTGGTAGAGACTGCCATCTTCAACCCCTGCCCCTGCCTGTTTCCACATTCACTCCTACTAAGGGCTCTTCCTGTGCCTAGAACAGTCTCCACTGCCACACTTTATCTCACCCAGCACAGAACCGGCCCTCTAAGGTGGGAAGGGATGAGTGGTGAGTGAGTGAACTGAAGACACTGCCAAGACACTATTTTGGGCTGTAGTAACCAGCCAGGGAAGCCTCGCTTGGACCTCCGAGGAGGCAGGTGAGCCACAGAGAGCCAGTGCCAGCCCCCTCTTCTCTTTAGGTTCACCTCACCTGTGATGGCCCAGCCACTTCCACATGTCTGGCTCCCTGTGCCTTCCTCAGCCAGCATCCTCCCAAAAGCCCCATGCAACCGTCACCATGCTTCCAGCCTCCTTGTCTGCCCTCCAGCCATTGTCACAGAACAGCTGCTGGCCCGGTCCTGGGAGCTCAAGCTCTGGAGGACCAGAGTGTTGCAAGCCACCTTCCTCCCCACTCCAGCCAGGGCCTCGAGGGTCAGAGGAGGGCTAGGCTCTGAAACTCTCAAAATGATTTTCAAAAAGGGAGAAATATGTCCATGGAGCTATAACTGCTACATTATATTTTAAATGTATGTGTTGAACAAATTAACTTTTTTAACACAAAATGCAGTGTGACACAGTTCTGCTATCCATGCAATGATAACAGAATTGCTTGGAAGCTACGCTGATTTGCAGTGCAACTGCTCATGGTGAGGGATCCTGTCACAGGCCAGGCAGAGGCAACTGCTGTTCTAGGAGATGCAGAGAGAAGCAAAAAGCAGGTAGAACTAAAAGGAAGCTGAGAATGAGCTGAGAAGAACCCAGCCATGGTTTGGAAGGAAGAAGACTGGAAAGGAGGAGGTGGCTCAGACCACAGTGAGGGCAGCATAGGAGTAGCCCTCAGCTCATCTTACTTGCCTGGAAGTGTGTTTTCTAAAACCTTTGAAATTCCTGCCAGCTTTTAAAAATCAAGAGATTTCACATAGCAATCTATATCTCTGGCTTCTTTGGAAAAATGCAGAGATGGGACACTGGGCTTACCAGTCCACGTGATCCCACTTGGCTGGAGCCAAGCTGCATCTGCCCCTTTAGAGAAGGCCCAGGTCCCTATAGGAAAATTAAGTTTTAGAGACCTGGTTGGGAAAAACCAAGGATTGGAAGGTTGGAGAAAGGAAACACAGGAGCAAGTCTGAGAGAGCTAGACGGGGCCACCTGGTGCCACATCAGGGCTGGGGTGTATCCTTGGCAAGTCTGGTGTGGCACCACCAACAGCTCACCAGGACTCTGCCCAGAACTTTTGGGAAAAAGACTGCATCCCATGAGTTGTGTGTTCGTGCCTTTTGACCAAGTAAATTAGGGAAAAGAAAAAAAGAGTACACATTTTGTGGATGAAAAAAAATTAACAAAAAAGTAAATATTTTGTTGTATTTGATTTGTGGGTGAGGGATCTGAAAAATGGCATTATATATAAAGCCTTTTTACTGCAGTAAAGTGAAGAGCAGGCTAGCATTCAGGATGACAATCACAAATGTGAGAGTTTAGTTTTTGAATATGCAGGACATTTTTAAAGAAAGGCCAGTAAGCTTGCCTTTTCCTTTGTTTATATCAGTGCATTATGATTTTCAGCCATATCTTTTCATAATCACCACTGTTTTAGAGATTATGAAATTTACAGTTTTAACTCATTTGTGAACCAGTTAAATCTTTGCAAGTGTCTTTGTATATAAAGAAAATGTAACCAGCTAGGTTTTTCTTTTAACATGAGAATTTTTATTGTGTTCTCTACCGTTTTCAGAGTCCGAGTTGTTTCAGTCAAAGAAAAACATACCCTTGTCTTGAAACTTTTTCTTAGCTTCCAATCCAGCTGGAAAGCCCAGACTGATTGTCATTCCTTTCAAAAGGGCAAAAGGACAAGGTCCAGTCTTGGTTTTCTTACATTATCTCCACTTACTGCTCCATGAATGTCTGATGTACACTGGTGAAAGTAACTCCACCTTAAACGGGGAACAGTGAATGCGCCCACCTCATCTACTGTTTGCTGCTGTACCTGGGCCTGCTCCTAGCAGGCTTTAGTGAACGTCCACAAAATGACAATTCAGTCTGTGCATGCACATCGGCTTTGAATATTACGCTGCTGTTCAAATGCACAATTTTGACAATTACATAGCCATGTGTAGTTATACATGTTAAAGTGTCTTGGTGTGATGTTTCTTATAACCATGTAATAAATACAGCCCAGGAACTGTCCATGGGTGGATCAGTGTGGCAAAATGCAAATCGCTCCTGTGTTTGGGATCTTGGTGACTTGTGCTTTAAATTTGTGTGTTCTTTACATCACTGCTTTGCAACAATAAAGTTCAGAGTGTACTTTCCAACATGAACGCAGTATGGAGTTATGCCGGGGACTCGGCGCTCCTGCGTCCTCCTCACCGGCCTCTCGGCCCTTCTTCAATCACGCCAAGCCCCTTCCCACCGCGGCCTCGGTCGGGTAGACCGTGCCCCGCGCCCTCCTCTGCGCCGCCGAGAGCCCCGCCTCTCCCGGCCGCCCGGGCTCAAAGGCCCCGAGTCAGCCCCCGGCTCCGGAGCGCGGGGCCGACGTCCGCAGACCGCTCAGCAGCCGGGTAGCGAACGTCCACGCGCCCGCCAGCAGGGCCAGAGCCCTGACCCTAAGGCGCCGCGGGGCGAGCGCGGAGCAGCCGGAAGTGCGCGCGCGGCCCCCCTGGGAGATACAGTCCGACACAGGCGCAGTGGCGGCCGAAGGCGTCCCGGCCTTTGTGTCGCCGTCGGGCGGGTGAGTGAAGCGCGGAAGGCCCGGCCGCGCGGAGGTCCGGGACCCTTCCTGGGGCCCCAGCCGGGGCGGGACCCAACCATGCGCGCGTCTGTGTCGAACCCTTTCGCTGTTTTGGGCCTGGGGAGTGTCGCCGGGAAGGGCACGGGGGACGGGGCCGAGGACCTGGCTTGAGCGGCAGGGGGCGGGGCCTCCCTTCTCGGGGCCAGGCCGGGGCCCTCGGAGGCGGCCCTCCCATCTGCCCCAGCCAGCGGGCAGGTGAGCGAAGGCCTGGACGCCGGGCACCCCGGGGCCTGACGCTGAGCAGGCGTTCACTGAGGGAGGGTTCCCTCACCCCGGAGAACAGTCGCCGCCGTGTGCACACGCCCCCACAGTCTTCCTATGGAAGAGGAAACTGAGGCATGGAAACCATGTGTGTAGCCAGGCAGTGTGCCCTGTGTGATGGGACAGGAAAAGCTAGCTCACCCTTCACCTGGCCTGGTTTGGCGGGTGGGGTGAGGCGCTCCTGACTCAGCCTCCTATGCGCCCTTTCCGCCCGGAACGACGCTGACTGTTCCACCTGAAGCCATGAGATGTAATGACGGCTTGGCTTGGCTGGGCCAGGCTTCTGTGAGTGAGTTCGGCGTTCCGGCCTCACAGGCTCTCCGGACGGCAGGCACCGTCGCAGTGAAAGACTGCGGGCGCTGATCCCTGTCCGGGTGGGTTTTATGCCGCTCTTAACACCTGCCTGAGGCCGGTGGGCGATGCTAAATGAGTACAGATTGACTCATGGTTCTGTAGGTCTGAAGCCCAAATTGAAGGTGCCAGCAGGCCTGGTGGGTCCAAGATGGCGCGGAGAGTGCCCATCCCATGGGGCCGTGGGCGCAGTCGCCTCTTCTTAACCAGACTGGAGCCCCTCCCCCAGGCTGCCAGAAGAAACCAGCCATGGTGGGACATGCGCGCATCCTCAAAAGGGTCATGGGCTGGGTGTGGTGGCTCACACCTGTAATCCTAGCACTTTGAAAGGCTGAGGTGGGATCTCTACAAATTATTTAAAAATCCTGCCTATAGTCCCAGGCACTCAGGAGGCTGAGACAGGAAGATCACTTGAGGCCAGCACTTTGGGACTGCAGTGAGTTATGATCCGGCCACTGCATTCCAGCCTGGACAACATTGTGAGACCCCACGTCTTAGCAAGAAATGAAATTAGTGCACCAGGTACATCACATGTTGTACATACATTTCCTGGTTGGCCATCTATTCTTCGGATTTGTTCATGGTATTTCTTGCAGCATATGGATTTTTATTTAATTGTATATGTGAATATATATATATATTGGGGGCAAAATGAGCCAACCAGAATTCTTAGATGGCCTCCAAGGTTTCCTGCCCCCCAGTGTGTGCATGCCTGCACTAATCCCCAGAGTCTGGTAATATAAGATAGCACCCCTATGACTAGGTCATACCATATAACATGATTGACCTGAAGGAAGGGAGATTACCTAGGTGCACCTGACCTAATCACATGAGTACTTTAAAAGCAGAGAGTTTTTACTTGGTGGTTGCAGAAGAGACAGTTAGAAAAATGCATTCTGGCTGTCTCAGAAGACAGCAAATACCCAGGTTGTGAGCTGTCAATGAAGTGGGTGGCTTCTAGGACCTAGAGTGACCTCTGCCCAACAGCTAGCTGGAAAATGGGGACCTCAGTCCTACAAGCTCAAGGAATTGATTTCTGTCAACAAAAAGAATAAGCTGGAAGTAGACTTTTCCCCAGAGCCTCCAGATGAGAATGCAGTCAGGATTTTAGCTCTGTGAGACCCTGAGCAGAGAACCCAGTCACTCTGTGTTGGAATTCTGACCTAAGAACTAAGAGATAATAAATGGATATTGTTTTAAGATACTAACTTTTGGGAAAACCTGATCCAAATCCCCAGACCAAAGAGAACTCTATCCCACTCATCCTGGGTGATGCCCTCATTCACCAGCTTCCCCGCCCACCCCCCGCCCCACTAGCAGCCAGCACTGGGCTTCCCTTGGTAGGAGGCACTTGTGTGATGTTTCAGGAACAAGTGACCTTTGAGGATGTGGTCATGGACTTCACCGGGAGGAGTGGGGATGGCTGAAGCCTGCCCAGAGGACCCTGTACTGTGATGTGATGCTGGAGACCTTCAGGCTCTGGTCTCTGTGGGTAAGCCTTCACCCATGTCCCTGATGGTCTGCTCCAGCATGGATACTAATTCCCCTGGGTTAAAAATGGGGGTAGGGTTGGGCCTTAAAAGCAAATACCTGGGCTATGTCTTGGGCTTCAGGAACCTGAATGTTTTAGTGTAGGAAATATCAAGTAGGACCAATATTAACATGTCACAGACCCAATCTGAAAACACCAGAAGCAGAGAAAGATGAGGGAGACATACTGGGTCTAGAGACAAACTAGATCTGTGTCTTCCAGCAATGTCTCAGGAGCCCCTCCCTCTTCAACACTTCCCTCTGTACTTTTGTCTTAGTCCATTTGGGCTGCTATAATACAATACTTTAGACTGGGTAATTCATAAACAATATAAATGTGTTGCTCACAGTTCTGGATACTGGAAAGTCCGAGATCAAGGCGTCAGCAAATTCAGTGTCTGGTGAGGGCCCATTTGCCATTAATGGCACCTTATTGCTGCATCCTCCCAGGTGGAAGGGGCAAGTGAGCTCCCTCAAGCCCCTTTTATAAGGGGTCTGATCCCATTCATGAGGGTAGAGCCCTCATGACTTAATCATTTCCCCAAGGCCCTACCTGTTAACATTGTCACATTGGGCATTAGGTTCTAACATGCATTTTAGAGGGGTACCAACATTCAGACCATAATAACCTCTTTCTGGCTCCATTTCCAGATAGGTCCCTCTGGAGGTGACAAGACAGCTGCCAGTGTGCCTTTCCTGGGTCCAGAACTAGCAGAAAAGACAGGATCTGTGTCATAGGCATCTATCAAAGGCTCCTGGATTGTCTTGGTTTGGCTGCCAGGTCCCCTTCATAGTGGTCATCGTTGCCAGTGGGCAGAGGAGGAAGCAGAGCTCTGATTGGCCATGCCTGGGTCACATGTCCACCCCAGAACTAGGGTGGGATCAAGGACTGAGAGTGGGAGAATGGAGTCCTTGAGGAGCATCAGAGGCTGTTACCGTGACAACTGTAGCCATTTGGGACCCCAGCCACTTGGGGACCTGGAAGACCAAAGGTGGAGTGGGCAGAGGGATAGGGAGGGTCTTGCGACAGAAAAGCTCACTCCATGGGTCTCTCCCTGAGCAGGACATTGGTTTCTGAAGCCAGACGTCATCTGCCTGCTGGTGCAAGAGGTAGAGCCATGGGCAGTAGACTCCGGAGTTCCCCAAGGCGTGTGCCCAGGTGAGATGGGAGCCCTGCAGGACTGAGAAGAGCCCATCCAGGGCTCTAGAAACCTTGCCTCCAGGTTACTCTGTATGTGCTCTCTAATGCTTCATAGCCAGTTGACTCCTGAGTCTTAGTGAAGGTTCACCAAGCACTCATTTTGCTGTGAGTGAGACCAAGTCCCCATCTTCACTGAATTTACAGGTTAGGGAGGGGGAGACAAACAATAAACAGAAAAAATAATAGTAGCAATGCGTAATATGATGAGATGAGGTAGAGACTACGATGGGCATGGGGGGACTTTAGAGAGATGAGGAATATCCTCTCCATGGGGGTGACATGTGACCTGAAGCCTGAGCCATGAAACAGTCTGAGAGAACAGTATTCCAGGCAGAGGAACAGCAAGGACAAAGGCTCTGAGGTGATACATTAGTCAGCGTTTACTGTTTAACAAGCCTCTGATCTCAGTGGTGGAAACCAAAGAATCATTTATGACTCATGCACCTGTGGGTTGGTGGCTCCAGGCTGGGCTCTGCCACGTGCTTGCAGGGTGACTGGGTGGCTCTGTTCTTCATGCCCCTTGTCCAGTTCCTGGGATCAGTAGGCAACTCTGTAGGAATTGGGGGTGTCCTAGCCCTCTGACAGGCAATCTCCCAGTTTTTAACAGTGCCCGTCTCCAAGGTCTGAGAGGAATGGCCAGTGTGGAAGGGGGTCACAATAGGGTCCTTCAGCCTCACTAACAACTGGCCCTTATCCAGTGTTGTTAGCTTCCTGTTGCTCCTGCTGTAACAAATTACAGTTGACCCTTGAACAACATGGGTTTGAACGATGCGGTTCTACTTAAACATGCATCTTCTTCTACCTCTGAGACAGCAAAACCAATCTCTCCTCTTCCTCCTCCTCAGCCAACTCAGTGAGAAAGTGATGATGAAGACCTTTATGATGATCCACTTCCACTTAATGAATAGTGAATAGTAACATATTTTCTCTTCCTTATGATTTTCTTAATAACATTTTCTTATTTCTTGCTTACAGTGATGTAAGAGCACAGTATATAGACCAGGCGCGGTGGCTCATGCCTGTAATCCTAGCACTTTGGGAGGCCAAGGCAGGAGGATTGATTGAGGCTAGGAATTAGAGACCAGCCTGAGCAAGAGTGAGACCTCCATCTCTACAAAAAAATAGAAAAATTAGCTGGGTGTGGTGGCATGCTTGTAGTCCCAGCTATTTGGGAGGCTGAGGCAGGAAGATGGTTTGAGGTCAGGAGTTTGAGGTTGCGGTGAGCTATGATGACACCACTGCACTCCAGCCTGGGACACAAGTGAGACCATGTCTCAATTTAAAAAAAAAAAAGGACAGTTTATAGTGCATATAACGTTCAAAATATGTGTTAATTGTCTGTTTATGTTATCAATGTCAACAGTAAGCTATTAGTAATTAAGGTTTTAGGGAGTCAAAAGTTATATGCAGATTTTTGACTGCACAGGGGGTTGGCACCACTAACCCCTGCATTGTTCAAAGGTTAGCTCTACTACAAACTTAGTGGCCTAAAGCAAAGCAAATTATTTTACAGTTCTAGAGATCAGAAGTACAAAATGGGTCTCACTGGGCCATAATCAAGATGTCAGCAGGGAATTGTTCCTTCTGAAGGCTCTAGAGAAGAGTCCATTATTTTGCATTTTCCAGCTTCTAGGGAAATGCTTCCACATTCATTGGCTTATGGCCTTGTCCATCTTCACAGTCATCAATGGCTGGTCAGTCTCACATCATATTCACTCTAACTCTGACCCTTCTGCCTCTTCCACAGCCAAAAAACCCTTGTGATTGATTACATTAGCCTATCCAGGTAATCCAGGATAATCTCTCTATCTTAAAGTCAGATGGTTAGCAACTCTAATTCGTTCCTGCCATATAAAGTAACATATTCACAGGTCTGGGGTTTAGGGTGTGGATGTCTTTGGGAGCCACTATTCTGCCTATCACACTTGGCTTCACCTTTTTTTTTTTTTTTTAACTTTTCACTGGAGCATAACACAATATGGGTTAGGTGACCATGTCACACCTCTAGGCCAATCCAATATCTCAGTGTGGGCGGCATACACTGTGGCCAGAGCTATGCAGAGGGGACTGGGTACCAGGGCAGTCCTGCCAGGAAGGAAGAGGAGGGAATAAATTAGTCCGTTCATATGATGCTATTATGTCTCATATGTCTATTGAGCTGTTGCTGTGGGCTGGGTGACTGAACCCCCTGCCCTCCGGGGGATCCCAGTTAGTGAGACAGACAAAATTAGGCAGATCAAAGTACTCTGACACACCATAGGTCATTTATCATCCTGCTAGTGATGTACATTGCAGCTGTTTCTGGTCTGGGGGAGCAAATGGGTTTCTTTACATCTGGGGTGAGGTGGTACAACAGCAATAAGCCACCAAAAGGAAACTGGGTCTCCGCAGTGAGAGGGCTGGACCACTCGTATCCTTCCCCACATGGCAGGCTTTCCTCTGTTGTCACCTGGCCGTTGCACTGCTCCTTCTAGGCCCAGTGCCTCTGTGGACCTGAGTGCTCTCCTCAGCACCCTTTCCCACCCTCTGTGCTTCCCTCTGGACTCCAGTCATGGCCCTCATGCCAGCCCCCCATTTTTAGTCTGTTTTTCCTTTCTCTCTTCTATTTCTTTCCTGGTTTGCAAAGCTGCATAGTTGTGTTTGTTTGTTTGTTTTGAGACAGAGTCTCTTTCACCCCATCTAAAGCTCACTGCAAGCTCAAACTCTTGGGCTCAAGTGATCCCCTGCCTCAGCTTCCCGAGTAGCTGGTACTACAGGCATGCGCCACCACACTTGGCTAATTTTTTTATTCTTTGTAGAGACAAGGTCTTGCTGTGTTGCTTAAGCTGGTCTTCAACTCCTGACCTCAAGCAATCCTCCCTCCTTGTCCTCCCAGAGTGCTAGGATTATAGGTGTGAACCACTGCACCTGGCTGCAAAACTGCATTTTTAAATGGTCAAAGCCCCTTGTACCTTTAACCTTTTAAAATTATGATCTTTGTACCCACCACAAACTCTTTTCCTCCACAACAGGGATTATTAAGGGACATTTCCATTTTTGTTTCTTTCAGACTTGGAAACTAGACCTAAAGTCAAACCGTCAGCTCCAAAGCAAGGCATCTCTGAAGAAGAATCAACCAGTGTTGTCCTGGTAGATATTCCTATGGAATGGTCTGTGGTACTGCAAGGGTGAGGACACGAAGGGCTGCTGGGAATGGAGTCGTGAGTGCCTAGAGAGCTGGGTGGTGCAGGTGGCCTTCACGTCTGAGGACACACTAACTCAGGAGCAGTGGCAAGGGAATGGGTTTGGGGAAAACTTGAGTCTGAGCCTCAATCTCACAACTTAACCAGTGACTCCCAAAAGGCGTGGCCCCCACACATGGGAAATACACGGAAAGATGGAGAAACCAGACTCAAAGTTGAATGCTCTACAGAAAACCTATGCAAAAGAGAAACCTTACAAATGTCAGGAATGTGGAAAGGCCTTTAGTCACAGCTCAGCACTTGTTGAACACCACCGAATGCACACAGGAGAAAGACCTTATGAATGTCACGAATGTGGAAAAGCCTTCCGAAACAGCTCAGCACTTACCAAACACCAGAGAATCCATACTGGGGAGAAACCCTATAAATGCACTCAGTGTGGGAGGACCTTCAACCAAATTGCCCCGCTGATCCAGCACCAGAGAACTCACACGGGCGAGAAACCCTATGAATGTAGTGAATGTGGGAAATCTTTCAGTTTTAGGTCCTCCTTTAGTCAACATGAGCGGACCCACACAGGTGAGAAGCCCTATGAGTGCGGTGAGTGTGGGAAAGCCTTCCGCCAGAGTATCCACCTCACCCAGCACCTGCGAATCCACACAGGGGAGAAACCCTATCAGTGTGGAGAGTGTGGCAAAGCCTTCAGCCACAGCTCGTCTTTAACCAAACATCAGCGAATCCACACTGGGGAGAAACCCTATGAGTGCCACGAGTGTGGAAAAGCCTTCACCCAGATTACGCCACTAATTCAGCATCAAAGGACCCATACGGGAGAGAAGCCCTATGAGTGCAACGATTGTGGAAAAGCCTTCAGCCAGAGCACACTCCTGACTGAGCACCGGAGGATTCACACGGGAGAGAAGCCCTATGGATGCAATGAGTGTGGAAAAACCTTCAGTCATAGTTCCTCACTCAACCAGCATGAGCGGACTCATACAGGTGAGAAGCCCTATGAGTGCAGTCAGTGTGGGAAGGCCTTCCGGCAGAGCACACACCTCACTCAGCATCAGAGGATCCATACAGGGGAGAAACCCTATGAGTGCAGTGACTGCGGCAAGGCCTTCAGCCACAGCTCATCCTTAACCAAACATCAGCGAATCCACACTGGGGAGAAGCCCTACGAATGTAATGAATGTGGCAGAGCCTTCAGCCAGCTTGCTCCCCTCATTCAGCACCAGAGGATCCACACAGGAGAGAAGCCCTATGAATGTAATGAGTGTGGCAGAGCCTTCAGCCAGAGCTCCCTTCTCATTGAACACCAGAGGATTCACACCAAGGAAAAGCCCTATGGGTGCAATGAGTGTGGGAAATGCTTCAGTCACAGCTCTTCACTTAACCAGCATGAAAGGACACACACCGGGGAAAAGCCCTATGAATGTCAGGATTGCGGAAAGTCGTTCAGGCAGAGCACCCACCTCACTCAGCACCGGAGGATCCACACAGGAGAGAAGCCGTATGAGTGCAGGGAGTGTGGGAAGGCCTTTACACACAGCTCCTCCCTTACCAAGCACCAGAGAACTCACACGGGTAGACCCACCACATGTGTGCTGGGGACATGAGGAAGCCTTAAACCGTAGCTCATCTCTTCCTAAACTTGACCCAGTCATACTCATGAGAAACAACACATATTCACACACAACACACTCCCCAGGCACCCTCAGAGAGTCTGTGGTGATGGAAATGATTTCCATTCCCTGCACCTTTGAACACAGGCTCCTTCCCACACCCTGTATGATCCAGCCATGAACTCTGCCAATTCTCAGTGCCAGCCCACCTAGGGCTTCCCCTTGCCCTCCAGATATCCTATGTTCTTTTGAGTCCCAGCTCAGCAGCAGCCTGTGGTCTATACTTTCCAGACTCCCAACTCCATTGGAGAGATCTGGGCCACCTGCTTGTGCCTCCCATCAGCTGCATCTTTCTTGATGGTCCAAGTCACTGCACCTTTGTATGGGAGTTGAGACCTTCAGGACAGACCCACTGTCTCTGATGCCTGAACCAGCCCAGCCTCCCCTGAGGTAAACCATTGGGACTAGATAGTTGTATTTTGTTTCTCTCTAGAATAAGTCATCCATTTGTGTTCTTTACCACTGTTGGCCTATAAAGAGACATAAAAGATTTCAGGAGTTTTGCAGGGCCTTGCCTTGAAAGAATATGTGAACGTTAGTTCACAGATTAAAAGCTGCCTCGCCTCAGGAGGGCATCTCACAGATCTGGGAGCATTTGCATGGCAACGCTGTCTCAGACCTGAAGGCTGCTTGTGCTTGATGCCTCTGTAAGACAAGGCTCGGTGTGTGGTCACAGGCTAACTGATCAAAGAATACCCACCTGACAGACACCTGCAGCTAGAGACAATCGGCCTAAGGGACAGTTCCTGCTTCACTCTGACTACTTGTCTCAGTCAACAAAAAACTAGATAAAGAAATGTAGAGGCTTTATATTTCTGTTTGGCCCTTCTGCTAAGTGATAATTTTTTCTTAGAAAGATTTTGTAACCATTTGCTTACATAGATACAGTTAATTAAGGGATGTCTAGAAGCTTTGGGGGAGACTTTAAACCTAAACATAACTACCTGTTATGTAAATCTATTACCACTGGCAACTGACCACTGCAACAATAAATACTGATGTGAGACTTCACTCGTGGCCTCACAGCTCATGGGAATGCTGGAGGACCTCTTGACTCCCTCGCCTTTATAAACTATACTTTTGTCTCTGTGGCTTCTTTTATTTCTCTATTCTCTATTTCCACATCCCTTGCAATGATCCTGCCAAGGGACCCAATTTTGCTGGGAGCATAGCTAACTGCCCGCATACCACGTCTTGTGCAGAATTGTGGTGATCTTGAAATCTCAGTAAGTCTGTTTTTAGTAGTGGTTTAGGAAAGGAAATTCTAAAACTATTTTAGAGGTATTTTAGAATTTATCAAATTAGTAAATATGATTTTGGGGTGCCAGGGTTCTCAGTGCTGAAGGGACATAGACTATGGAATGGAAGGAGTCACAGATTGGAATTGAAGGTCTTACTGTATGTTTACAGGCACACATATGTGCACACATACACCTGTGTGTGTACCTACATGCATTTATATATGTACGTATATTTCATAGCTCAGAAGACACCCTAGAAGCAATGAACACAACTGGCACCCAGCTCTTGGTCTCCAATACCATTGCCCACTAAGAGAAATCAGTTCTTGGAGACATGGCTGATTTCAGGGCTGAGGAAGGGCAGGACAAGATGAGCTGGAATGTCCTTATGACAAAGCAATGAAGTGCTCAAAAAAATGGAGCCAGTCATAAGGACACAGGAATGACCCGGAAGGGAGTCCTGTTGGCCGTATGTGGGGCGACCTGCGTGACAAATAACTAAGAACAGCAATAAGCTATAACCCATTGAAAAAACAGAAATCTATTTTCTATTTAATATTTGGGGAGAAGTAAGGGTGCTGGCTGGCAGCAGAACTCTGAATGCCAGCCAGTCAGTGCAGGGAGGGCTGGTGTTCGGAAACCACCACCACTCTGCAACCACCACGGTAGAGACTGACAGGCAAGAATCGTCAACGGAGTGTAAATTTAGGGAGGGAGTTTTGAGGAGCAGGATATTTACATGATCTTAAGCTGTTTTCCCACAGATTGCTTATTCTCTAAAAGGAGGAAAACAGTTAAATATACAGTACAGAAACTGAACGCTCTGACCAGGTAAGTAAAGGAAGCATTGCCAATAGGCAAGTGCACCCCAAAATCATGGGCAAGTGGGATGTTAGTAACAGGCAGGTCTGGGTGAGGTATGTGTGGATGTTCTTTCTACAATTTTTTTATTTTTGTGCCTTTTGTAAGTTTGAAATTATTTCCAAATAAAAGTTTTAAAAGTAATAGCAACAAAAAATAGGGCACAGACATTTAGCTGTGCACACTAAACAAGACATGAGGCTTTACAATAACAAATGATCCAATCCATCTGTGGCCCTGAGAGCTGAGAGTAAGATACATCACAGGGGAAATCTCCCTGTGGCAGAGGGAGGGGGGAGCTCATGGGATTAGGCTGGGAATAAGAGTTGAGAGGGTATATTTAGGCTTTCTTTTTTTTAACCAGAGCCCCACTCAGCTTGGGATTTGGTGGCAGAGAGGCTAAGAACTAAGCTTAGTAACTGTGGCAGAGGCAGGCACCAGGTAGACAGTTCTCAGCCCCTTGGGAGTGACCAGGGCCATGGGATCATTTCTCTCCAAGTACATGTAAGTGGAAGTGATGTGTGTTGTCTCCCAGGTGAAGGGGTGTGGCCTTCCCCACATGCCCCAAGGGTCCAGTGAAGAGCAGAGCTACAGCAGGGTCTGCTCCTGGATCCCTGGGTCACTGCATGGAGTAGAATGCCTCTCCCACCGACACACAAGCAACAGCAACCACTACCACAAGACAATGGACTATAATGTGAGTGAATAAATATTTATTATGTTAAGCCTCTGTGATGTGGGGGTCTTTACAACAGATTGCCTGCTCAAATGCAGTGACAGAAAAAGACACCAGATTCTGTATCTATGAGAAGCAATTAAATTTATGCTCAGGTAATGGGAACAATGCCATAATCTGAGATTAAATGCAAGAAATCAAAAGATCACCTTACGTAGCCCAAGGAGTTTACTTTCTTCCCTTTGCTCAGGCAGACAGAACTTTATTAGTGTTTTCAACCTATTTTGATCACAGCCCCCTAGTAAGGAATATATTTTACATTGCAATCAGTTCTCATATTTAGATGGATGGCTGAAAAGTTTCACAAAACAATATTTGCCTTTACTACATGATGCCTTTAAACCTATCTTATTCTACTTCATTGCTTTGTAATGCTGGTGGCCACCCACTAATTTGATTTCACAATTCAATAATGGGCTGGGACCCATGGCCTGAAAGCCCTGCATTATTAGGCTGCAAGCATTTTTGTGATCTTTGCAAGCTACTCCACACAGGTAAAAACACAAAGTAGGAAACAGTTTCTGCTTTTGCGGATTCAGAAGTGAACTTGACATCACACATTTACGAGAAGGTTAAAACAGCTGACAGGATTTCCACATGAACAGCCCTTGGGGAGTTCACACAGGAGGCATCGCGCCAAGGGTGACTTCAAGAAAGCACTGGTAGATCACACACTGAGGCAATCCTACACTTTGCACAACTTCAAATGCTCTAGCATGGGGTGGAGCTAAAATGGCTGCAGAGGAAACGAGTCTTCTTTCACATTTGGATGTGAGCATCTGCCCAGGGTGTGTTTACAAGGAGCTGAGGATTTCCCGTGGCCCTTCCCAGTTCTGAGTGCCTCAGCCACAAGAGCTCACTGAGGAACAAGCAGGCACCATGGGAGCCACCACTCCTCGCCAGCTGGCTGCCCGCCCAAGCCCTCACAGCACGGAGGCTCACCTCTGTGCCTCTGCCTCCTCCAGTGGCCCAGGGCAAACCTCGCCCTCTGTGCTCTCTGGCAGCCCGCTGGCCCTGCCACTGGTGTGGGCCTCGTGGGTGGTAGGGTGGGAGCCCAGTACCGCCCCCAGCGCATAGCCTTTCTCCTTCTCATGGGTCTTCTGATGCTCGGCCAGTGCCAGGCTGAAGTGGAAGGTTTTCCAGCAGCCCTGGCATGCGAAGCGCTTCCTGCCCCCATGGCTGCTGTGATGCTCCATCAGGTGCGAGATCCACGCAAAGGCCTCCCCACACTCGCTGCAGGTGTACGGCTTCCCTGGGCATGCATCGAGCTCCTTGGCCACAGGGCAGCCTGAAGCTGAGGTGCCCGGATCCTGCCCGGCAGCATCAGGCTCCCCGCTTGCCTCGCCAGGCTCGGGGCCCTGCTCTTCCACATCTTCAGGGTGGGGCCGCTTCATTCCAAGGCCTTGCTTGGGGCTGGCCAGGGGGGCTGGCGTGGCCTCGTCCTTGTCCTCCTCTGGCTTCTGGATGACCAACTGCCCCTGATTTCTGGAGACAGGGCTCGACTCTCCATCCTGAGGATCTGGAGTCTTCCGGGGCTGCTGTTCTTCCTCCTCAGTGGTACCCGAGGGGTCAGCAGGACAGTGCCCCTTGAGCCTTTCTGTTGGCATCTCACATGTGGAGACATCCTCACCCTTGTTCCCTGTGCCTTCCTGCTGCTTCCCGCTGCCTGAAACAAGGTCAGAAGATGAGCTGTCCACACCCAGGCTCAGACACGGGGAAGGGCCAGGCAGGGAAGCCCATGTGAGGGATGGGAGCATGGTACATGTGGCCTCAGGAGCCTGCTCCAGGCGTTCTTTTTTCCATGAGTGTCCACTGAGCCTGCAGCTGCCTAGAAGCAAGACTGCCACCCCCAGGGTGCTCTGCCGCTCAAGAGACCGAGGGACCAATTCTGGCCAGCGGATGCCAAGGTGTGTGGGGGCTCCTGCTTCCTATTGTGGATGCGGGACTGGCGTAGCCCATCTGGGCCACCAGATGACTCTGGCAATGGAGGCCACATGGACTGAAAGGACCAGATGGGTCCCCATGGCCCCCATGTGGTACTAGCCCCCACTGGCTGCACTAGTGGCCCCTGGGAACAACATCTCCCAGGAACCATACCCCTGGGCGGTGCCCCCAGCTGGTCTGTGAGACCCCCTGAGCCCAACGTGACGTCAACAGGCACAGCAATGCATGACAAGGCACAGCAGGGGTAGAGGCTGATAGCGCTTACCCTCTTGGAGCTCGCTCGCCCTCTCAGAAGCCAGCTGCCAACCGTGGGGAAATGCCCCCGGCCTCTTGGGGAGGCGATATGAAAGGGCCCCCGGCTGCCAGCCTCAACTGAGTCCCGTCCGAGCCGGCACCACTGCCAGCGGGTAGATAGGCCACCTGGGGCCATGTGGCCCTGGTTCAGCCTCTAGATGCCAGTGGCTGTGTGGGGCCCCAGCAACCTCCAGTGGAGCAGAATGGCCCCCAGGCTGGGCCCAGCCCACACCGCTATTTCAAGTGGCCATGTGTTGGGTGGTCTGGGACACAGCACGAGATCAAGGAAATAACTGGACTCCTGCCTCCGCCTCTGGGACGCGGTCAGAATGATGGGTGAACTCAAAGTTGTGGAGCCGTGAAGACCCCTTTCAAGAGAAAACGCCTGCCAGGCCCCCGAGCCCCGCGCCCCAGCCAACCTCACCTGGGAGGCTGCCTTCTGCCGACTCTCTTTCCACCAACCGAAGGTCCTCCATCTCCAGGCTGGAGGCAGCATCTGGCTGGGAAAGCTGATACCCTGAGTGGGGTTGAAAAACCAAGGAAACTAAAAGAGGCATTGAAGCAGAAGCTGCCTCATGTCACGTAGGCTGGCCAAGGCCAGGAATGCGGCTCTGGGATCCCCACCAAAGCCACTCCCTGTCAGAGCCCCTGGAAAGCTGGGGGTTGTGAGACCACAGCAGCAGCACAAGGGATGGGTCTGCTGGGCGAGGCTGGAAGGGCTGGCGGGGCAGGCGGGCAGCATGGGGACTCGGGGAAGCAACATTAAAGAGATGAGAACATAAAGCCATGAAGGGCTCAGGAGCTGTGCTGGGGCCTCCCTGCAAAGGAGGGTTTCTGGGGCAAGAGTGTCTATGCAAGAGAGGGAAGACCCTTTGCCACGCCACCAAGACCCGGAGGCCTCGTCTCTACACCCAAGAGGGGAATGTCTGGCCTTAGGGTCAGGGTGCCTTTCTGTATTTGGAGGCTTCAGGTCCTACGGGCAGGTGCCGTAAGTCCCAAGGCCCAGGCAGAACTCACATGCAAAGGTCAGAAAGTGTGGGATTCAGCCAATGAGTGCAAGTTCAAACACACTCAAGTTCAAATACATTTAAAACACCACAGTATCCCAACCAAAGCCCCTGGGGGGGGTCAAAATTCCCAACGCCAACAGCAGTGGAAGGGGATGAAGGGTGGGCTCCTGCCTGGGGCAGGCGGGTCTCACCGCACAGGAGCAGCTTTCTGTAGCTCTTCATGTTCTCCTCAGCGGGGTCCAGGTGGCCCCACTGCTCCTGGTACAGAGGCTCCTCCAAAAAGGACTCTGGCTTCTGAAATGGCAGCACCGCTGTGGCTGAGGCTGCCGCCTGCCGGCCAGGAGGGTGAACCCACAGCCCTGCGGCCCACGGAGCCTGCAAGAGAAGCTCTGGCCACGTGCGCTGTAGAGGGGGCCCCACACTACCCCAGAGTGGGTTTCTCAGCTTCTGCACTTTGGAGACTGGGCTATGACCCTTTGCAGGAGCCGGGCACTAACGCAGGGCAGGGAGATGCCACTAGGCCAGGCTGGGCTAAGGCCGGCCCCACCTCCAGGCCACCCCGCCCCTCTCACCTTCGGCTCAGCTGTGGCAGCGTCAGCCTCTTCAGTCTTTGCTTCTCCGATGCTCCCCAGCTCTGGAAGCAGGGGTTCCATGGAGGGCCAGGCTGGGAGAAGGGCAGTCAGAGCTGAGGAGTTGAATCCTCTGTGGGTGGGTGTCCCCAAACAGCTGGGGAGACCCCACTGCCTCCCTGAATAGGCCCCAGCGTGCTCATGTGCCAGCAGGTCCCCTGTTCCACTGACTCTGTGTCTGTCCTGGCTTTACAGAGCAGAGCCACCAAGAAGACAAAAGGGGCTCCAGCTCAGGGTCGGCCTGGGAATGCCAATTCAAGCCATGAAGAGAACACTTTTTTTACCCACTGGATTGGCAGAAATGTTAAAAAGCAACAACACACAGTGTTGGCACCGAGGCGGGCACATGGGCACCCTGCTATGCAGACAGTACAAAGCTTCTGGAACACCATGGGGAAATGTATATTGCATGTGAAACATAAAACTCACATGTGCTCTGACAATCCTGAGGACCCCCCCCCCAAGCAGGCACATGCATGAGGACACGTGACTGCAGCCTGGTTCCAAGGGGCGGAGATCCCAACTCTAGGATGAGGACAGGCCAAGTACATGGGACTCTGGGCAGCTAAGGAACCAGATCTCTGCCCAGGGCTGGGAGGGGCCACGCTCTGGAGCGGCAAGCCTTGGATGCAGCGCACCGTGCTCCAGGGAGCCGAGCCCAAGCCCTCCATGTGTGCGTGTGACATGAGAAAGATGTTAAGGGACACACACTGGGACACTCGAGACACTGGACTTTATTTTTAGAGAGTGGGGCAGGGTAGGGAGACTCCTTTTTTCCTTATGTATCAATGCCTTTTCACTGTTTGTGGGAAATACGTATAACCTGTATAACCTCTGAAGGGGAATTTAATAAACAATACTGCCAATGTTCACAAAAACCTACAGGAAGAAATCCCAGCTCAGCAGAGGCTCAGGCCCCTGCTGCTGGCCTCCCTTGGTTCTGGCCCCAACTCTCCACCCACCCTGGCCACAGAGACGTTGGGCCGGCCAGTCACTCACGAGTCGGGGGGTACCCACGTCCCAGGTCCTGGCTGGGGCTCGCTGGCCCGACTGGAAACAGCAGCGGCTCAGGGAACCTCTCGTACACACCCTCGCTTAGCACTGAGGATGACCCAGCGGGGGAGCCCAGCAGCATCCCTGTCCACAACAAAGGAACAGTGACCCCACGGGGCTGGGGCACATGCAGCGGCCACACTGTAAGTGGGGCAGGCTCCAGGCCCAACACCCCCATCCCTCAGACCCACCCTAGACACGAAGCTGGTCCCTGCCCTGCACTGCCCTCCCCTGCTCTTCCTGCTTCCTCACATCCATAGGGTAGATGTGAGGGCAGGAGCCCACGCAGCTGTCCTGGCCCCTGAGATGACCCTAAGTGTGATGCCATCAGACAGGATGGTGGGGGCCTGGCCCCCTGCTGACTGAGGAGCCACCTCA
Source organism: Lepilemur ruficaudatus (assembly GCA_963574885.1). Classification (NCBI taxonomy): domain Eukaryota; kingdom Metazoa; phylum Chordata; class Mammalia; order Primates; family Lepilemuridae; genus Lepilemur; species Lepilemur ruficaudatus. The sequence continues at coordinate 96,604 of CAUYRT010040379.1, forward strand.
CCAGCTGGAGGCTGCTCATCGCTGAGCCTCTTACCCACAGGGGAGCCAAACTCTGAGATAAGCAAGGTGCAGCTGAGTTTGGACCCCATCCTCCCAGCCCCCGGCCCCAGCCTCCACTAAGGCACGCTCCCCTCTAGGGCAGCAGCCTCACCTGGCTCATCCAGGACATCAGCGAGGCCCTCCACCAGGGAGGCCGCCTTCTTGCAGCTCTCGGGATACTGCGCCACCACCCAGGGCCGGACCCTGTCTGGCAAGATGCCCAGGAACTGCTCCAGCACCAGCAGCTCCAGCATCTGCTCCTTGGAGCGCGCCTCGGGCATCAGCCACTGGCGGCACAGCTCGTCGAGCCGGGCCAGGGTCTGGTGGGGCCCTGCAGCTTCCTGGTAGACAAATTCCCGGAAGCGCAGGCGGGAGAACTCGAGGTCAGCAGGGGTCCTCTCGGTGACAGTCTCAGTCTTGGGTTCCTCCTGCTGGACCTCAGCTGCTGACTCTGGAGTGGGCAGTTCTGGGGGAGTCGGGGAGCTCCTGGGGGAGGCAAAGGCCTTCTCCAAAGGCAGCATCTTTCCAAACCTGCACCAGAAAATGCAAGTGTGTCTGGCGGGGGACAAGGTAACTAACTCCAAGGGAGAGACACCAGGGATAACAGGATGCCCAGGGGGTTGAGGTGTGCCAACCTCAAGGACCTGCAGAGGACACAGATGAGACAGATGCCTACACGTGAGAACCCTGGGCACAGGCACCCATGTCCGAGAGCATGGTAATTTTTATGTAAAATAAAAAATTAACATAAAAAGGGGAGGAACAACTCATTTGAGAAGATGAGAATTATGAGGATTAAAAACAAATCACTCATGGGTAAGACAAAAAAATTACAGAATAATCGCAACTGTAAAACTAGACGTAAAAATTTTAAAATACTAGTAACCTCATTCCAACCATGCATGTTATATATATGATGTAGGTAACAACACACCAGATTTGGGTTTATCCCAGAAAATCAAGGTCCGTTTAATATTTCAAAATACATATTATGATAGATGTTAACTAGACTAGGCTAAAAAATAAAAATACGTATTATGAGGACTTTATTTCCTAATAACATGAAGGGGCTAGGTGTCGGGACTGCTCCTCCCATTAAAATAGCCAAAAAATATGAAATATATGTTTAGAAAAAAATGTAGGGAGTGGGAAGCCCACTCTGGAGACTGGTGGAAAACTGCCACCTGACTCTGGAAACAGCACAGACCATCGTAGATGGTGGACGGACCATCTACGGAGGCAGGAGAGAGGGGACAGCAGGCCAGGAGGGGTCGGTAAGGGCAGAGAGGTCAGGTCCTGGCCAGCCCTCCCCATGCCCAGCTGACTCCCCTTGTACAGAGCAGCCCATATTCCAGAAGAGCCGGAATTCAGGACCTTGGGTGAAATCTCGATTGTAGTTGTGGGTTAAAAAACAAGCCAGCTAAACAAGAGCCCAGTGGGCCACAGTGGACTGGGCGTGCAATGTTCTCACTGGCCGTGGACACACAGGAGTCGACCCAGAGCTGTGAGCAGCCCCTCCCAGAATACGCAGAGGTCTACTGATCCACAGGGCCGGACCCCACCACGAGACACAAACCAAACACAAACAGAAAGCCACACCCAACGCAGTATGAGCACTCCCCTGACTGAACCACAGAAGGGAACCACTTTTTCTTCCAAACTCAAGTTTGAGGAATTCAAGAAAATCCATGCGTGGGCCATAGTCACAGCAGGAATGTTTTCTCAGCAATCCTACTGTTACAGAGAAAACTCTGGAAAAGGAACTGACAACGTGGGACCAGGCACTGTACCTCTTCTCACGTAAAGACAGTCCATCTACTCTGATGTTTCCCCACCAGGATATGGGGCACAAGGACCTCATGGTTGTGGGGTGGGGGTGTTTGATTCCACAGATAAGAAACTTCCAGGAGAGGCAAATCCAGAGCACAGTGTAGATAAGTGGTTGCCAGGGGCTGGGAAATGACTGCTAATGGGTACAGAATTTCTTTTTGGGGTGATGAAAATGTTCTAAAATTAACTGTGGTGATAGTTGCATAACTATGAATACTGTATACTAAAAACAAATGAACTGTCTACTTTAAACAGGTAAACTTTATGGTGTCTCCACTTCCTTCAAGGAAAAAAGCCCCAGGCCACGCCTTGATCATGCCACCTCCGCCAGCATCACCACCACCTCTGCTGCCTGCCCCTCCGCTCCTAGACTGGAGGACTGAACTCCCTCTTCCTGCCGACTGGCCCCTCAGAGTCACTGTGTCTTTACGTCTTAAAGCTCTGGGCTCTGAAATGTTCCCTTGGGGAGATGCTCCCTGCACACTCCCTGCCTGCCCACTGGAACATGAGCCCCGGAGAGCAGGGGCTCCTCACAGGCAGGCCCCTACACTTGGGCAGAGCCTGGCTCGGGTCTGCTGCCAGGCACGCTGGCTGTACCTAACTTCTTTTTGGCCATTATGGACCCCCACGTCCATCTCTGGGGTCAAGTTTATGATTTATCTGCAGGCTATGTGGAGAAGCAGGACATGGGGCCACAGGGCACAACAGCTCACCGCCACCCTCACGGCAGCACACACCATGGCGCGCCTTCCTCACACACCCCAGCCCACACCGAGGACCCACAGGCCACAGCATCTGCCCAGTGTGCATCTGAGTGCTTTCTCGTAATTTCTTCGTCCCTGAGGGTGGGTAAACCACCCGATTTTCCACAGTGTTTTCTTTACAGCTCTAGCAGGTAATTAATGAGCTCTCCACCTGGCTCCATCTTGCCAACGTCCCCGTCTGCAACTTCATGCTGACTTTTGGTCACACATAATGTTCTAATGTTTATCATCAAATCTGACCTTTTAAAAAATGGATTTCTGAGTTCGGAAACCTGTTCATACAGGGTTTCTTGCCCTATCTCAGGATAGGAAATGCATTCTCTGTCGTTCTCCTGGGGCAGGGGTAGCAAATATGAAGGGAGAGATAAAAAGTACTTTAGGCTCTTAAGGCCAGGCCATCTCGGTTGTGACGACTCAGCTGTGCTTGAGTGGGGAAGCAGCCAGAGCCCTGGGTGCCCCATCAGGTCTGGCATGCTCCCAGACAACTTCATTTACAGAAACATGCCATCGGCTGGCCCACGGGCGGGTTTGCCAACCCCTGTTCCAGGCTGATTCATCCAAAGCCTCTCCTGACAATGAGGAGTGATGCCAGGTCCAGCCAGTTGGCACTGGACCCATGGCTGTGGTCACGTGAGCATGTAACTTTGGTTTTCTTAGGACACCACAGGCATGTTCATCCTGCACAGAACCCGTCCCCGCAACGGCAACTGTGAGCTCAATAACGTGCGCGCAGGGCTCACCCCACCGAGCCCTGCCTCCAGGCTCACGTCTCCCCTCCTCAGAGCCTGGCGATCCGAGGGGTGGGAACCAAGAGCAGCTCCAAGGTGCAGGTGGGGAACCAAGTGTAGAGTGGGCAAGTGCTGGGGCCGGGGGCCCCACCTGCAGAGCAACACGGTGTCTCTCCTTCCTGCTCCAGGTTCCTTGTAAGCCCTCCCTGTGGGCAGCCTCTTGCTGGCTCTCACTATATGGGCCCCAACCCCCACGGCCTTCACAGTGGTCTTGCAGCCCCAAGCCCCTCCTGCCCCTGCAAACTCCTGTCTGTACACATGGTGCAGGTGTGGGGGTCTGGGTAGAATGGGGAGTACAGAATACTCTGGCTGGCTTGGTGGCCAACAGAGGGGAATGCATGTCAGCCCCTGGGGATAGGCATGGGACATCGTCCGCTCCTCTGTGTCCTCTCCCCTCAGCACTGCAAGCTGTGAGCCTCTCCAGGAAGCCACCTCAGCCTCCATTCACTAGCAGAGAACAGCAGAGGCACCCAGGGGTCTCCTCAGAAGGATCCCTCAATTGCCAGGAGGCTGCTGCATTCTGTGCGAACAGCACGTGGCTTTCTATGTCTGAGATCTACCCCACCTTCCTTCCTAAGGTGGCCCTGGTGGTCAGAACCAGGAAGATGAGCCATCTCCAGGGCCTCCAGGAACCTCTGGCCCTGAGCTTGCCTTCCTTGCCTCCTCCGGCCCCATCCCTGGTTATGCTGCTATGAGGACTTTTCTGTTAGGCACAGATACCACCTGGACCCATTCCTGTCCCTGGCTTAAGTGAGGCCACACTCCTTAGAAGTCCAACTTGGTCACCAGGCAGACCTCCCACCACCCTGGGGCTATCCAGGATTTGCCTTGGATGGGATTTTCCTGGAGCCCAGCACCCCTGTCATCAGCAGAGGTAGAGAAAGCCGTGGTGGGTGGCTGAATTGAGGGGTCCCAAGCCTGGTGGGCCTCCAGAGTCCTGTAGCAAATCCCCTTCCCCTTGACCTGAGCAGAGCTCAAGCCCGGCAGGGCACTCCCACAGGCCCCACCATGACCTCAGGTTTCCTCTCCAGCCCCACCTGCCTCCTCCAGGACACTTAACCACCTAAAGGACATTCATCATCAGCTCTCTCCACTCTGCTCCCCACCACCACCTGGTCTAGCAAACACCCCACAGCCACAGGCCCCAGGGTCCTCCACGAAGCTCACTGGTAGGGAGGGGAGGTTGATGGGTGGCAGGACATACACAGGGTCTCCTCTGGCTTCACCTGCAGGTTACTTTACTTCATTCATTACAAAAGGGGAGAAAGTATCTTTAAAAGAATTAAAAAAACATGAATTGAAGATCATTGTTAACATCCCAGCTGCTCTCTGTGGTCCCTAATCGACTCGGGAGGACCAACAGAACCAGAGAGACATCCTGTACACTGGCCTGGGCTCCCTAAAGCCTCAGGGCCAGGAATGCCAAGGAAGTCCCAGATTTGAGGATGCACTGGCAGAGAAACAGGACTCGACACAATGAGTGGCCCTATCCTTGCCTCTCAACAGGAAAAGAAACATCTATAGGACACCGTTGGGATTGGGGAGAGGAAGATGATGAGGGCTAGACCGTACTGTGGAGTTGAGGATGCTGTGACTGTTGACTTAGCCTCCCAGACTTTGCCTCCCAAAGTCAGTTATGTGTATGAGAAAGGGAGGAGGGAAGGAGGTAGAAAAGGAGAGGGGAGAAGAAAGGGAGGGAGAGGCAGAGAGAGGAGAGAAGGAAGAATGAGATAGGGGAGATGGGGGAGAGGGAAGGAGGAGAGGAGAGGAGAGTGGGAGGGGAGGGGGGAGAGAGAGGGAGAAGAGAAAGAGAGGAGATGGGGGCAGAGGGAGAGGAGAAAGGATTAAGAGGTGACACGGGGCAAAATACTAACAGGTGAATCTGGGTGGCAAAGGGTATGGAGAGATTCTATGACCTTTCCTTAAAATTCTACAAATTCCAGTTTCTTAAAAAACACAATCCTCCGAATCCTCCGTGGTCACCACTCCCCCCCCTTGCCCTTGGCAGCACCCAAGATCCTTTCCATTTGACCCCGGTCCCGCTCCCCAGAGGCCAGGACCCCCTACCGTGCCCCTCTCCCAGGACAGGGGTTCCCGGATGGGGGCAGGCACCTAACCCAAACCGAACCCACCCCCAGGCATCCCGAGGGTGCTGGTGGGGGAGCAGAGACAATGCCTCGACCCCACCCTGAACACCAGCCCAGGTCCCTCGCTCCCGGGACGCGCCCCCATGCGTGCCACAGCCAACCCCTTCTCTACTAGGGGCACCCTCAGCCCTCCCTCTCGCGGACACCCGCAAAGGTGGCCCCCTTCCTCGCCCCGCTTTCCCCCCTCAGGAGTATCTCGGCCCCTCCCCGCCCTGGATACCCCTGCCCCCACACTCAGGCCTTAAGCTCCTTGCCTCCCCCCCGCCTACACTCGGGCGCCCACACGCCCTCTCCTAATACTCCTCCCGGCCACAGTAGGGACCCCTCGACCCTCCCTGTCGCCAACACCCGGGCCCTGGCCCCTCCGCCGCCGATCTCTCAGCCCCGTCCCCTCCAGCCCACTCCGAGGAGATCGCACCCCTGGGCCCAGCCCCTCCCCCGCCGCACTCCCACCCGACTCCCAGGCTCTCTCCCACCCAAGGCCCGCCGAGGGGATCGCACCCCCATCCCCGGGGACGCCCCGGGCCTCTCTCCCACCCGGAGCGCCCTCATCACCTCTCCAGGCCGAGGTCGCTCCCCTCCCGTCCTCCCCGCCCCCCTCACTGGGCGCATGGCCCGACCCACCTGCTGCGCAGTACCCAGACGGGTCCCAGCAGCCCAGAGCCCTGGTGGCGTGATGGCGTCCCGACAAACTGCGCTTGTGCTCCGCTTCGGACTACGACTCCCAAGATGCCGCACCCGGGAGGGCGGGGCTAGGCCCCATGACAGAGTGCACAGCCAATCATAGGTAGGCTGGGCCTCTCGGGTCCCACCCACCCCAGCGCCTGTATCCCCATCGATACCAAGGCAACACGGCCAACGAGTGGGTAAAAAGACTCGACACAAAGAGCGAAGACAGTCAGAGGAGGAAAGGAAGAGACACGCACCAACAGAGACACAAGAAAAGGAGAAAGACCCGGAGCAGGGAAGATCCGGAGACGAGGAGGCAGAAAACACAGGCGGAGAGACGCCCCTAAACGGGGAAGCCCAGGAAAGGCGCCCCGCAGTTCCGGGGGCTGAACACAGCTCGAGCACTGCCCCTGCCGAAGCGGAGGAATCTGGGAGGCGGCTGGGGTGAGGGGTTACACAGAGGCCACAACAGACGGGGCCCAAACAGATGTGGCCACTCCAGAAGGCAGGAAAAGGACTACGAAGCCGCTTCCCACTTCAGTTTTCCAGATAGCAGAGCTTGTGAGGATGTCATTTTGGTCGTCTTCTGTGAACTGAATTTTTAAAATGTGTATCCGAGCAGTTTATTTTATATATTTTATTTTTAATTCACGTACAGCCACACACACTTTTTGGTATTCAGTTCTGTGAATGTTAACTCACATACCCCAACACAGGTCAAAGAATTGTTCCACCGCACAAAACAATTCTTCCCGCTGCCCCTTTGTGGTCACACCCTCCCCCACCCATAACTCCAGGTAACCACTGATCTGTGCAGTCCTGGCTACAGTTTTGCCTTTACAGAATGTCCTATAAATGGAATCATACAGTATGGGGCCTTTTGAGATTGGCTTTTTTCACTGAACATAATTCCCCTGAGATCCACTGAAGTAGTATGTATCAATAGTCCGTTCCATTTTATTGCTAAGTAGTATTTATTCAATGGCATACAGTAGTTTAAACATTCACTCCTTGAAGGACATTAGTGTTATTTTGAGTATCTTGCTATTACAAATAAAGCGGCTATGAATACTTGTGTACAGACTTGTGTGTGAACGTAAATTTCACTTTTCTGGGGTAAATGACCAAGAGTGCAACTACTGGGGTATACAGTAAGCACATGCTTAGTGTTGTAAGAAACTGCCAGACCTTTCCAGAATAACTGTACCATTTTATTAATCCCACCAATGTATGTGTCAATCAGTTACTCCACATTCTTATCAGCATTTTTGTTATCACTTTGTCATTTTAGCCATTCTGATACGTATGCTGTAATAGTTCACTGTGGTTTTAATCTGCATTTCCCTAATGGCTAATGATGTTGAGCATATTTTCATGTTTATTTGCCATATGTATATCCTCTTCAGTGAAATGTCTGTTCCTGTCTTTTGCCCATTTTCTAATTAAAGAAAAAAAAAAGATTCCGTTTTGAGAGATCTTTATATATGCTAGATATAAGTTCTTTGTCCAATATATAGTTTGCAAATATTTTCTCCCAGTCTGTAGCTCATCTTTTTATTTCCTTAACAGTGTCTTTAGCAGAAGAAAGGATTTTAATTTAGATGATGTCCAATTTATCAATTTTCCTTTTATGGAGCAAGCTTTTGGTGTTTTACCTAACCCTGAGTCCTGAGGGTTTCCTCCGTTATATTTTCTAAAATATTTATAGTTTATTTTTTTCCTTATGGATATTGCAGTGTCTTTTTTTTCTGACACCAAATGTATGGTTTTTTCCAACACTGAGTGTCCAACAATTCAGTGTGGACACTACTCAGAATTAGCACAGACCCAACAGGTCAAAGGCTCAGTCCCACAAGACTGCCCCTGCTTCAGACACCCGCCACTCTGGTTCAGACACAAATGTCAGCTTCAGACACAAGCTACTCAACACTTCTGCTAGGCCAATGACAAATTCAAGGGCTTCCATGTCGCCCCATCTCAGGTTTGACAATTCGCTAGAGTGACTCACAGAACTTAGGAAAACATTGTATTTATGTTTACTGGTTTATTACAAAGGATAAAACTCAGAATAGCCAAATGGAAGAGATACATAGGGTAAGGTTTGGGCATGCCACCCTCCCAGCACACAGATATGTTTACCAACCTAGATGCTCTCTGAATCTTATATGGATGAGAATGCTCACTTTCTTTATGGTGACTACCCCCTATCTAGTCATTTAGGGGCCCCACCTTGAGTCACCTCATTAGCATAAACTCAGGTGCGGTTGAAAGGGGCTCCTTATGAATAGCAAAAGTCACTGCTTTGTGCCAGGATCCAGAGACAAAGATTATAAAACAAATACAAACAAACAAAGATTATAAAAACAAATAAAACAAATATGTTTTACTACACCACAGATGTCCAACTGCTCTTGAACCATTCGTTGAAAAGGCTATCTTTTCTCTATTATATAGCTTTTGCTCCTTCATCAAAATTCCATTGGGAATGTCTCTGTGGATCTATTTCTAGGTTCTGGTCCATTAATCTATGTGTCTACCAGTAGTACCACACTCTCTTGGTCACTCTCTTGATTATGGCAGCTATATAGTAACTGCACATTTTTTGTATCTTTCATGTCTAACTGCACTGGCTGGGACTTCCAGTATGATTTTCAAAAGCACTGGGGAGAGCAGGCAATTGTGCCTTTTTCTACTCATGCGGGAAAATCACGTTTTCACCATTAACTATGATGTTAGCCCTTTTCAGATATGCCCTTTTCAGATTAAGGAAGTTCCCTTTTTTTAAATTAAATTTTTTTTTTCAGGAAGAAGGCCTCACTCAGTAGCTTAGGCTAGAGTGCAGCGCACAGTCATAGCTCACTATAACCTCTAACTCCTGGGCTCAGGTGATCCTTTGTCTCAGCCTCTCGAATAGCTGGGACTACCTGTGTGTGCCACCACACCCAGCTAATTTTCAAAATTTTTTGTAGAGACGGAGTCTTGTTACGTTGCTCAAGCTGGGCTTGAACTGCTGGCCTCAAGTGATCTTCCTGTCTTGGCTTCCCAAGGATTACAGGCATAAACCACTGTGACCAGTCCCCTTTTATTCCTAGTTTTGATACTGAATTTTGTCAAATACTCTATCTGCATCTATTAACAAGATCATGTAGTTTTTGCTCATTAGTCTGTTAACATGGTGGATTACATTGGTTTTCAAATATTGAACCAGTCTTACACTCCTAGAATAAATCCTTTCATCATGCTGCATTACTGTTTTTATGTATTGTAAGACTTGATTTGGTGATATTTTATTGAGAATTTTTGTGTCTACACTCATGAGGGATATCAGTTTGTAGTTTTCTAGTTGTATCTTTGTCTGGTTTTTGTATGCAGGTAATGGCCTCATAAGAAGTGTTGGGAGGTGTTTCCTCCTTTATTTTCTGGAAGTATGCAATGAGCATCATTTCTCAAGTGCTGGGTAGAATTTGCCAATGAAACTATCTGGGCCTGGACTTTGTTTTGGAAAAAAAAATCAATTTCTTCAATAGATATCAATCTATTCAGTTTACCTACTTCTTGAAGAGTTTTGGCAGTTTGTATCTTTCAAGGAATTGTGCCACTCAATCTAAGTTATTGCATTAATGTGCATGGAGTTATTTAAAGTATACCTGTTAAGGTCTGAATGTTAATGACCCCCCCACAATTCTTATGTTAGAAACTTAATCCCCAGTGCTATAGTATTAACAGGTGGGACTTTAATTAGGTCATGAGGGCTGCACTCTAATGAATGGGATTAGTGCCTTTATAAAAGAGGCTTGAGAGAGTTTGCTGCCCTTCCACCATGTGAGGACACAGGAAGAAAGTGCTGTCTATGAAGAATGGGCCCTCACCAGACACTGAATCTGCCAGTGCCTTGACCTTAGATTTCCCAGCCTCCAGAACTGTGAGCAATAAATTCCTGTGGTTTATAAATTACCCAGTCTATGGTATTTTACTTATAGCAGCCTGAACAGACTAAAACTATACCTTATCCTTTTAATGTCTACGGGATCTGTAGTGATATCTCCTTTTTCACTGCTGATGTTGGCAATTTGTGTCTTTTCTCTTTTTTCTTGGTCCCACTAACTAGAAGTTTATCAATTTTATTAATCTTTTCATAGAAACAGCTTTAGGTTTCACCATTTTTTTCTTATGTTGTTTTTGTGTTCATTGTATGAAACTGTAAGTATGTATAAGTATTTAGAAATATGGAAGTGAATGGCAGGAAAATCAATAGGAAGAGATTAGAAAGTGGATGCCTCTGGTGAGAAGTGGTAGCAGGGAGTAGGGAGGAGGGAAAAGGAGACCTGCCATTTTTCCTTATAAACTTTTGGCATCATTTAACTTTTTATGAGATTGATGTTAGTTACATTTTCACAAAAATTAAAAACATTATATTACAAGCAAAAATTACAATTATAAGTAAAAGCATTATATTGCATGCAAAATTTAAAAATAAATGCAAACCCATATACATACATACATCTGTAGAGAAATATTAATAGAAATTCTGTAATGTTTATATAGCACTTTTATAGCAGTGCCAGGCACTGTTTTAAGAATTTTACATATACAATATTTGATCCTCACAGTAGCCTTAAGAGGTGAGTAGTATCACCCCTATTTATGTGAGAAAACTGAGTACAATGAGGTCCAGTAACTTGACCAAGAGCCTACAATTACAAAATGACAGAGAGGAGATATGAGCCCAGGTGGTCTGGCCCCAGAGTCCTGTTCTAACGTCTAGGCTGCACTGCCTCTGTATGACGGTCTATATGAAGGTATATAAGTATGGAACTGCACAGACAAAATTATGAGAAGTCTATAGGAAGCTGTTAGCATAGTTTAGCTTTGGCAAAGGGATAAGGGTAAAGGCAGAATATAATTTTTTATTCTAAATACTTCTGTACAGTTATAAATAAATTTTATGCCACTTGTGTTACAGGAGACCTTGTACATACCATAAAGCCACTGTTATAAGTACAGTATATCTGACACAGAAGCAGAGAAACATATCAATGGGACTGAGTCCAGAAATAGATCAAAATACACACTGGAATGTGGATTCTGATTATAGCAAAGTAAACGCCAAATGGACCTAAGTATAAATTTACAAAATGAAACCATAATAAAGACTTAAAGAAAACACGGACAGGCCAGGTGCAGTGGCTCACACCTATAATCCTAGTACTTTAGGAGGTTGAGGTGGGAGGATTGCTCAAGCTTAGGAGTTTGAGACCAGCCTGAGCAACATAGTGTGACCCTGTCTCTACAAAAAATAAAAAAATTAGCCTAGCATGGTGGAATGCACCTACAGTCTCAGCTACTCAGAAGGCCCAGGAGTTCAAGGTTACAGTGAGCTATGATGATGCCACTGTACTCCAGCCCAGGCAACAGAGTGAGACTCTGTCTCAAAAAACAAAAACAAAAAGAAAACCAAGGAGACTTTAAAACTATTTATATGGGTTTTGGTTTTTGTTTTCATCTGGGAGATATTTTAATCTAAATATTGCCACATGCCATTTTTGAGGGATCCCTTCAGATAAAAGTATCAAAGAGTTGGCTAAGCCTAGTTGGTTAGAATCTGGTCAGTAGGTCTCAACTGTATTCAGTAAGGAAAGTGAAGGTATAGAGGCAAAGGAGGGAGGAAGTTCTGAGGTTTCCAGCTCCATTCTGAGTGAGTAAATTAATCCCTATTTCTATGTTGGCAGAACCTGTCAGAGCACTATAAATGGCATTTCCTGCCATAATACTGGCGGTGGTCTTGTATAGATCTTGTAGAGATAAAATCGAGAAACCACAATGGAAAAAAGTGGTAAATTTGGCTACATTAAAAATAAGTCTTTTAATGTCCCCTTTCAAAAAAATAACCAAAATAAATAAATTGTTGGTGTTGAGAGCTTCCCTGAACACGGGGGCTTCAGGGTGGGGTTGCTAGTCCTTCGTAGTGACGTAGCAACTACCCCTGAAGCACAGCTCTCTCATCTGAGATGCACCAAGTATTCCATATTATAGGTTTGCTTAAGTAGAATAGTTAATTAGTAGTAAAATGTCCTTTTGCCTCAGACTTGAGACAGCAGAAAAGTTATTTACTGCTGGAAGACAACCTCACAGGCTCCAGAAAGTCTCCTGCCCTGGGATCCCAGGCTGGGAAAAGATAGATAAGAGAAAGTAATTGCTTGCTCACTTGACAGGACAAAGGGCTGGTGATGGTAATTAACAACCCCTGGATAGCTAAGAGAAAT
>CAUYRT010040380.1:0-20571 GCA_963574885.1 Lepilemur ruficaudatus
AAGTGAAAACTGTAATACACAGAGCAGACAGGTAGATGTAATATGATCAAATTTTTCTAAAACAAAGAAAGAAATTTTTAAAAATACCTCTGTCTTGGTCCTGCCCCATCTTAATCGTGTCCCAAGCAACTGCCATACCTGGGATAGAAGGGAACACCCTATGAATCTGCCAATCAGAACTTAGTGCACCAACTACAAAAGAGTGCAGGGGACTCTCTTGTCCATGGGCCAAGCTTCATAGGTATGGTAGAGTCCGGAAAGTGTCCTAGAACAACCCACATCCCTAGTAAGACTCAGGTCATGCAACTCCCAACTGTCCAATCAAAGTGGTTCCATGGTGACCTCTGAACCATGAGGGAGATCCCAATCTGGGCACTATAAAACAAGACGCAGATCATAACCAGGCCCTTCCTTTTCCTCTCCCTTTGCTATGACAATGGGTCTGGTCGTCATCTTTGGTATATGTATCATGCTCTGTGAACCTGTATCTTGCTCTTACTCTATAATCCTATCTTTATGTCCTCAATAAACCTCATTTCTGTTCTTGTTTTACTTTGGTACGTGTGGTCATTCTTCAGCCATCAGCACACCAAGAATGGACATTGCAGACCTAAAACCTGACACTTTCAGGAAAAAGGAAAAACATACCGTGCCATCCCATCCTACTCCCTCCACTCTGCTCTGGTCTCAGAAGTATGGAGTAAGAATGAAGAGGACCCTTACCCAACAGTTGAGATTTGAACCAGAGACAACAATTCAGAACAAGAATTGGAAGATAGCCATTTAAATCTCCTTACCCCTCTCCTCTAACACCAGATCCAACCTGGAAATCTGGAGAAATATTTAGGAGGTTGCTGAAGACTCAGGTATTTTGTTAATGAAAAAGAACTCCATTATGGACATAAGGACATAAAGATCTCATTGGAAGTAAGCAAAAAGCCTTCAAGATCAGGTGATCTCAGTTTTGTTTACTGCTGTAATTCTAAGACTAGAACATTGCCTGACATAAAGCAGGTACCCAACAAATATCTGTAAATAAATGAATGAATGAGTGAATAAATACTTTATAATCACTAGTATTCTATTTCTATTTGTGACTTACTAGAATGTTTTTGAAAAACGAAATAAATTTATGTTGTAGCACTTAAATATTTTTCAAAGATTGAAATTTTCAAATATTTTTCAGCATGATTTTTCAGCTTATATTTCAGAAATGACAGAGTTACTGCTCTTTGAATAAGTCCTTACATTTTTAAGCTGCATGTAATTAGATATCATTAAAATTAAGACAGTGCAGTTTTTAAAGAACATGTATAATATATACAAACAGTTTCTTTAAGTAAAGAATATTTTTGCAAACCAAATTAATTATTCAATTTCCTTTTTGCATTTTTGCCTGAGCATTTGGAATTTATCATAGTATTTAAAATGAGTTTTTTCATTGTTTCTTTTACTTTCTGGAAATGGGTGTTTCTTCCATAGTTAACTGAGCAGAAATTTAAGAACTTTATCAGTATACAACTACAAAAATGAATGCTTTTCAGGGAAACTGGGCTGTGTTTCTTCTTTGGAGCCCAGCCAGGATTAGTTAACACTAAGAAATGAGACAATATTGCTGTTGTTCACACATACTACGTTTGCCACAAGCAGTAAAGTAAAGCTTCACATTGGCAACAATGGAATTTGGCTGGGCATTTCCAGCCCTGATGTTCTCAGCTGTGTGGTACATTCCCAAAAGAAATGAAATGGTAGAGCAGTTATTGTCGTCTCTTGCCAGGACCAGAATTTTGAAGTGTAACCAGAAAAAAGTATTTTCTCCCACTATGTGAATACTGATAATTAAGCTCAAGGAAATGAAGTGCATAGAATTAGAATTGAGATTTTGTTTTTTAATGTGAACTTGTTTGATACCAGCTTCCACTGTTCTCTGACAGATGGATTCTTTTTGGCAGATGATTATGCAAACTGTTCCTTTCGTGTCTGTCTACATGAAATGTATTCTATAAACACATTGAAGCATCATGGTCCTCTGAGTCCTCAGTGCTTGGGAATGTATTAGCACCACAATGATTTGGATGACAGGATTCAAAAGTGTCTGAGAGGGGAAATTGGGGGAACGCTAGTGTGATTACTTTGTTTCTCTCAAGGGCCCTGGTAGATAATAATGTGGTTCCCTTGAAATTTGACATGGGGCATTTTTATGTCAACAGAAAAGAAACAAACTCCTATATAATAGAGAAAATTCCAAATGAGCAAATTGTAAATAGTTTTTAACAAGTGGTTTAACAGATACTAGAAAACTAATCCATTTGTGAAATAATGCTTAGAAAATTTTAAATTTTTGACAAGGACTCACAGGGATTATTATGCATCTCAGGATCTAATACTTAGGGTCATACTTCCTCATGATATAACAATTTTATAATGATTGCGATTATATATCGATCACAAAGAGACTCTATCCTTTATATTTCTGCAATCAAGGATGTAAGAGCTGACTTACCTGTACTTTTGCAACCCAATCTTTAGTGGGAATTTTCTTGAGGAATTACCACCAAAAAAAAAAAAATCTGTATTTTAGGAGATTAAACCATATTGCATCAACTGAGCCATTTGTGTTAGTTACAAAAGTTTAGCCATTCTCTTGGGCAGTATAAGAGTGCTACATTATACATGCAGTTGGTCAATGAAATGCTATCTCACCCACGGTTCTGGTCAACAGTCTTACCTAAAATTCTGAAAGTTAGTCTGAAAGTTAGTCTCCTCGAGGGCATTATGAGAGGCTTAAGGCTTCCTGGTCATTACTGACATTGTAGGGGATTCTGTGGAAGACAAGGGGAAGGATATGAAAATGAAAAACTTCCTGATGTTCATTCAATAGGGTTTGGTAAAGACACATAGGCCACTAAAAAGAACTGAAAAGAACACAAGACTATGTTCTCTGTATTCCATATGTATGATTTGATCTCTAAGTGTTAGATTTTTTTTTCTTGAAATAGACAGTGATCTTTTATTTTCCAGTAACTAAAGTCATATATCACAAAAATATGACACATAGTTATAGATACTTCTGGGCAGACGTGGTGGTGCAGCAAGAATGCTCTGAACTATGTAAAAAAAGACTAGAGGAAAACGTATGAGTATGAAAATGTAGGTATGTGTGTGTAAAACTGCTGTCTACCTCAAATATGTGAGATCAAAGAGAAGCCAATCCAGGAAGGATACTCCAGCTATAGTCACATATTGGACACTTACTTGGGGATTTTAATGTTCCCGATTTATCACCACACATTTAATCAGGTCAATTTAAATTACACTGATTTGTGATCAACTAAACTAACATTACAACTCTCTGGATATTTGGCATGTAGGTGTAAGATATCATTGACATTGGTCAGTTATTGAAATATGATTGTTGGAATCTAGTTATATAATTTGGTGACTATTTGAGAAGCAGTGAGAAAAGGATTGGAAAATATAGAAAATGAATGTACAAGCTTTTTGAATTTTCTACCTCTATTACCACATAATCATATCCTCTTCATTATCCTAACTGATGAATTTAGTAGAACAGAATTAGTCATTCATTTATGCAATAAATATGTACTAAGTGCATGCATATTGAGGTATTGCTCTAAGTGAAAGACATAAACAAAAATGTAAGGCAAGCAAATTTTCCTATTTTATGCAACTTATGTTCCATTTGTGGCAGGAGGGGGTATATGTATATAATAAACACTTGAAGAAATAAACACAAAACAAAAGATAATGTGATGGATTTGAGATTATAAGGTTACCTAACAAAGGGAATGAATTCTTCTGATACTCTACTTAAATAGTTACTTAATAGTAAACAAAAAACTAGCTTTGCAAATATTTGTGTGAGAATTCCACATTGAGAGAGCAGAAACACTCTGCTCTGAGTATATTCTGGGGTTCCAATGTCTATTCCTGTGTAACAATGCCAAAACTTAGCGGCTGGATATATGAATTTTATTTTGATCATGACTCTGTGGATGAAGAATGCAGGATGGACTCTGCAGTGTGCACTTCTTTCTCTCTGTGCTATCAGCTGTGGTGACTTCACTGTGGCTGGAGCAGCTACTCACATATCTGATAAATTGGTACTGGCTGAGAGCTCGGGGTTTAGCTCCGCCTGTTGGTTTAGGGCCTTGATTTTTCCTCATGTGGATCTCTCCAAGGACTTGCTTCAGCTTTCTTACACAATGGTGTTTGGCATCTAAGAGTGAGTGTTCCAGGAGATAGGAACTGAAAGTTTCCAGTCATTTAATCTTTCACCACTGGCGTACTCAAAGTAGTCACATAGTCCACAGATTCAAGGAAAGTGGGAATGGACTCCAACTCTCAATGAGAGAAGTGTGAAGAATGTCCAACCGTCTTTAATCTGCCACAGTTAGCTTTCTGGCTAAAAATTATTTACAGTATTCCCACTTGAAAAATACATTCACCTGCTCCCAAGAGCCCAGAACTTTCATTCCAAGACAAAGCGGTTTCAAGATCAGGATCCAGGATTTCATGATCTAAATTGGGCTCAGGTATTGAGGAGGCTCCTCATATGGAATAGCAAGCTGGTGCTGGCTGCTGGCTGGGAACTGAGCCAGGCTCGTCCTCTCCATGAGGGAGCTTTGGCTCTCTCACAGTGTGGTGGCTGACTTCCAAGAGTGAGTGCTCCAAGAAACATGAAGTGGAAGCTGCCAGTCTCCAAAGGCCCAGAGCCAGAAACAGATACAGCAAAACTTCCTAAATATTCTATTAGTCAAAGCAGTCACAAAGCCCACCCACTTGATGTGAGGAGCATCAGTGAATTTGTGGTTTTCTTTAATTTGCACATATGATATATTGAAAGGGAAGAAAGAGGAATCTGTAGATGATATCCCACAATATCCATTGTGTACTTCTAATATAAAAACAAATCCTTTTTAAGAATATAGATATGTATATATAATGCTTTAAATGGTATCTTTGAGTGCGAGATATCTATAGACGCTATTGAATTACTTTAGGACCATGGTAAGCCAATCCGTAGTGTCAGTCAAGCCAGCAGGCACAGAGTTCTTGCCTCTGGAGTACGAAAACAGAAGGAAAAGTGCAATGACCCAATGTTATCAAAAGTAGGAGGAGCAAGAGAGTGAATAAGAGCTCAGTACTGAACTGAGAACTGAAATTAGAGGAGTTCCACTTAAAAGTCCATTGAATGGAGGACGAGGAATAGGCCAAAAATTAAACTAAAAATTACAATTTGGAAGTCAGGTTCAACTGGAACACAAGAAGTCAGAACAAGGGGACAAGGAAGGTAGGGGAATTCTAGTTCGTTGTCATCAGCAGGACTACAGCACTAGCTGCTTCCCAATACTGCCACCTAGCTCTATTACGAACGATTAGTTAGGCCTGTTTTAAAAGTACATAGCCAAGGCAGAAAAAAAATCAATGAGTGATTTTCTTCTTCTTGACATAAAAAATGGATAGCTATATATTGCATGGAATAAAACATTTCTTCAAACAGCATATGAAAAAGATAGATTATGGAGCTCCAAAATATTTACGAGTACTTTTGGGATCCAATGGGGGAATCGATTTGGTATTTTGGAGGATACTATTAAACTTAGCTTATGGAATTTCTGCAATGATTATTTTTTTGCATGCAGAAATATAAGACTGGAAAGAAGAAACACCAACACTAATAACAGTGAATAGAACAAACTATTTTTGAAAATGGGCATGGCCAAGATGATTATAATTGTTTCTCTTTTGCAAGTGCAGAAAAGGATCAACTTGGCTCTAACTGCTAGTCCTTCTTCAAGATAATTGCTTTTCTTTTGTTTTGAAACTTTCCTTTTTGTCTCTTCATTTCTCCTAACCTGAGCTCAAAACATCTTCTATATTCCATTAGTCACCTTATGGCTAATTTTATGCCTTTCTTACTTAAGAATTATATTGTTTTCTCCCAATATTGTGAAAATGTGAGTATAGTAACTGTTTCTAATTGCCCATAGAATTGCTCTGTGCAATATTATAGCCACATAGAAACACACAGCTATTATTTAAATTTAAATAAAGTATTTAAACTTACTTTAAATTAAAATTCATTTCCTTAGTTGCACAAGTCACATCTCTGGTGCACAAGAGTCGTGTATGGCCAGTGGCTATCGCTTTGGAAGGTAGATACAGAGCATGCCCATCATCATAACAAATCTGTGGTGGTACACAAGATTTTTAGTAACTTTTTATAGAATGAAGGAAAAAATGTCTATCACTCAACATTATTACAGTAATTTGGCTTTATATAGGAAGTTATGAAAACATGCATAAACATATATACAATTATAAAAATATACATAAACATATATAGGGAGAACTTCAGTTTTTTTGACATGGCACTGTAATGAAATACAAATAAAACTTGAAATATAAATATATTCAGTATAAATTAATTCAAGAAATATAAATTAAAACCTAGGCATGCTAAATAAAAGCATTTTCTTTCGCATATATGGTTAACGACCACTTTTAGCTGTAAATTCTGTTTGTTCTGAAGAATATTTGGGTAGTCTAGCTTGGTCAGTCATCAAGATAAACTCTTGAACTCTTTAATTGTCCACACTAAGGATTCATACTGATGAAAACAGAGTAAGACAGTGAATCTATATAAATCTGCACCATGCCAAACCTGAATAGATGTTTGTTTAAATCTATTTTTAAATATAGTGTAATCTGTAGAATACTTTAATGAAGCAATCAGAGAGACAGTGATATAATGAAAACTGGTCAGTTATAAACGAAAGTGTTTTTCAGACATAAAGGGATTCAAGTTATATGAAACAGGTAGCTAAAAATCAGCAACTAAAGGGAAAGACTTTTCTGATGGTCTTAGTTTCAGCTGTTTGGGAAATTACAGAAATGACCCTATAAGTTGTTATTTTCTTCCTTGACCCACATAAATAAGGCTGTAATGACAAAACAGTTGAAGGAATATGCTCATTTGTCCTCAGTGGAACGTGTGCTCCTACTCTCTGCTCAGTGGCTCTCCAGATTGATGCATTTTGCTTGTTCAGCTGGAAATAATCACAAACTCTCAATTCTACATGAAGAAGGGAGATGAAACCCCTATGCTTTGGAAAATATGAGACACAGAAAATTAAATATTGACTGAAAGAGAAAAATTTCTAATTGGATGGGAAAAGTTAATTCATTGTGGAATAGAAAATGAGACCATATTTCAAAATAGTCTTGAATACATGAGCATTTACTAGTTGTATTTTTCCATGTACGGCAGGATAAATTTTTCATTTTCCCTATCTAGGTGTTCCTACATGGCATGCTATCTCATCACTGCTATTCTCTAATAGTCTGGAGAGAGTATACTTTTGCTTAAATCCATACAAAGCAAATGTCTCCAATCATAATAACTATGCAGAGTTTATTGCTTTTGCTTACACTTGATGGAAATCGATATATTCAAATCTTTATTCTACTTTATATATTCTCAATCCTTATTGTCTTTTACTTAGAATTTTGTTTACTTGATATATCATAGTTATACATATTTGGGGGGTACTCAAAATGGGATATTTTGAAACAGTATAACAGTATGCAATGTTTAAATCGGGGTAATTAGAATATTCATCTCCTCAAACATTTTTCTTCATGTTGGGGTCATTAAAGTTCTTTTCTACTTTGAAATATACTACAAATTGTTGTAACTGTAATCTCCCCACTGTACTATCAAATACTAGACCTTATTCTTTCTATCTACCTGTATTTTTGTGTCACTTAACCAACTTGTCTTCAACTCTGTTGTCTTTTAATTCTACATTTCATAGCTGGCCTCTCTGCCCAGTGCTCTTTTCTATCTACCCTTATAAACATTAGGCCCTCCCTCCTGAGCTACAGTGTAGTCTTTAGCCATATTGAAGTTTTTTATTTCTTTCTAAGACGATCTGATGTGATTATTGGGGTGCTGGAATAATGATTCCCAGTGTAAAAAAAATTCATGCATTGTAGCTTATCCTAACATAAAATCCAAAGTCTACCTTTTGGGAGCAATAATATTCATAATGAGCATAGAAATAATTGCTTTTTAAAATTTTTTTTTGTACCAAGATACTTATATCTTTATCTTATCTGTTAAAAATTTTAATTTG
This sequence comes from Lepilemur ruficaudatus, assembly GCA_963574885.1. Classification (NCBI taxonomy): domain Eukaryota; kingdom Metazoa; phylum Chordata; class Mammalia; order Primates; family Lepilemuridae; genus Lepilemur; species Lepilemur ruficaudatus. The sequence goes on from CAUYRT010040380.1 coordinate 8,163, forward strand.
CTTAAGTATTACTAAGAGCTCTAATTTTGCCATTAACTTTGGTCAATTTGTATGATTATTTGTGTAATATATTTAATTATTAGGTCCAGAATTTTGGAATTTGACTTACTTTGTGTCCTTCCAACTCATTGCTATAGACAGATTCAGAATCTACATGTATCATAGATGTCATCATAAATTTTAATTGGTCTTAGCCATCAAATCTAATTTTGGACATAGAAGGAATGGCTCTACTATAAAATCTTCTTGGCCATAGCAGTGATTTTCCTCTGCATGTTGGCCTCATCAAAAATTTGTTACTGTCATTTTCTATTATAGCAAATGTGAGAGCATAGGTAATTGGACATTTGGGTGGTGAGCAGTTGCTTTTCAGAAATATAGGAGGTCTTTTTACTGAGTAGGAAACCTATGAAGTTTGTAATATTTACAGAGAGAAGAGAAGCTCTTTGAGGCTATTTGCAAACTGCAGTTTCAGTGATATTTCTGGAGCATAAATACAATGTGAGAATATCACTACTCCACTTAAAAACTTCTGTGCCCTAGCACCCCTAGCATAAACATCAAATTCCCAGCATGATTTACCAGTTTCAAATATGTTCCCTAAGTATTTCTCCAACTTTATCTCCCACTATCCCTTTTCTCTACTACACTGCTCATAATACACAACCTGCTATTCCATCATAAGTAACCTGCTGTCTCCCAAATCACCATACTCTCTTTCATTCTTAGGCTTCAGCATGTATGCTTTTTCCATTCCCTCGATATTACAACCACCTTATCCCTTCCACAATCCCAGGGAGGTACCTGGCTTTTATTTTTTGCTCATTCAATTTTCTAATATCAGCTTAGGCTTTCTATTTTTCCTCAGTGAAGAAGTTTCTGACCACTCTCTCCTCCATGCATAGCCAAATAACTAGACTTTCCTCTTCATGATCCTGGAATGGGTAGAGATAAAAGAAAAAGGATTTTCGGCAAGGTGCAGTGACTCACGCCTGTAATCCTAGCACTCTGGTGGTGAGAGGATTGCTCGAGCTCAAGAGTTTGAGACCAGCCTGAGACATAAGCAAGAGTGAGACCCATCTCTACTAAATATAGAAAAAAGTAGCGGAGCGTGGTGGCACATGGTGCCTGTAGTCCCAGTTACTCGGGAGGCTGAGACAGGAGGATCTCTTGAGCCTAGGAGTTTGAGGTTGCTGTGAGCTAGGCTGATGCCATGGCTCTAGCCCATGTGACAGAGTGAGACTCTGTCTTAAAAAAAGAAGAAAGAGAAAGAAGGAAAAGAAAGAAAGAAAGAAAGAAAGAAAGAAAGAAAGAAAGAAAGAAAGAAAGAAAGAAAGAAGAGAGAGAGAAAGAGAAGGGAAGAGAAAAGAAGAAAAGAGAGGAGAGGAGAGGAGAAGGGAAGAGGAGAAGAGGAGGGAAGAGAAGAGAAGAGGAGAGGAGAGGAGAGGAGAGGAGAGGAGAGGAGAGGAGAGGAGAGGAGGGATTTTCCATCAGGATAGAAAATAGAAATCTATTATTCTTGCATGTGGATAATGTATGATGCTCACTAAATATTTTGATCATGGGATATCTATAAGGCACTTTTCCTTTAATCTTCTCTAATACCCTATACTACCTGCTAGGGAAGCTGTCATCACATTATATTTGTGGCAGATACAGAGTTATACTGCCCACATCCTCTTCAAAGAAATACTTGCTCTCAAGCTTCAGGGAGTGTGATCAGCACATAGACTTTATGAGCTTCTTCAAAACACTTCAGCCTTAGCTGCAGAAAGTCACTTTGTCTGAGGTCACGACCTTTCCTGGGGAAGCCTGTCTGATGACTGTCTGTCGTAGGGCTATAAAGGCCCAGCAATTTATTTAAGAAATCTCCCTGCACAAAAGGCAGGGAGATAACCAGATTAAAAGACTGAGAGCAAGTCAGTCTGGAGTAAAGGCATGTGAATGGATGTAGGGGAGTGGGTGCAATGTGAGAAGATCTTTGTATCAATCGTTAATATCCAACAGAAAGCATCCACCACAGAAGAGGCTCTCCACAGCCAAGTAGACCAAATGGACCAATCAGATGACACGAGTTTGTGTATGTCATCAGCTTCCCAAGTACCAACACAAAGAACACACACAAGAAGTTGCCAAGGTGATAGTTACGGAGGCTGTGCATGAACCAAATAGAACATGCTGCACCAAATCTGATCTGCTAGGAGCCAGCATCAGATACTAGTGCTGACTCCCTAGTACAGAACATTTTTCAATGAGACAAAGTAGACATTTTTGTCTCAAGTTGACTACATTTTCCCCTTTCTATCCTGGAAAGGCCACTGGTTCATCAGAAGAACAGACACATATTCTGGGTGTAGGTTTACCTTTCCTGCCTTCAAGGGCTCAGCCAGCACTTTTACTTGAGGACTTACAGAATGCTCGAATTACTAGTACTGGATACCACATAATGTCTTGTCAGATCAGGTGACCCCTTTTATACAAAAGAGGTCTAGGAATGGGGCCGTCATGTACCATAATACCAAAGCTGCCCGCTTGATAGAGCATTGAAAAGGCTTGCTGGAGACCCAACTAGGGGGGCAATATGCTTCAACTGTGGTATATTATGTATCAGTATGGAGTACATACATTGAATTAAAGGCCTTCATTTGTTTCTGTAATTGCAATACTAACGATATGTTTCCAGAAACCAGAAATGAAAGTAGGAATGGCCCTCTTACCTTAACACCCAGTAATTGACCAGGCAACTTTATGGTAAGTTGGATTTCCTAGACCTGAAAATGGGCACAGTTTTTCCAGGCAACACAGCAAGAGTCCCACTGAATTATAAGCTAAGGCTGCAACCTATGCACTTTCAGCTCCCATGTCAAGGGATTAACAGGCAAAAAAAAAAAGGAGTCATTGTATTTATAGGGGTAATTGACCCTGATCATCAGGAGGAGGTAAAGCTGAAAATATACAGAGGGCGAAGAAGAATATTTGTGGAACTCAGCTGATTCATTTGGGTACTTCTTTATAGTTTCCTGGCCCAGTTTTTACTGCAAATGGACAATTACAGTAAACTCAGGCAGAAAATAGAATGCTGACTAGGGACTCAGTACCTTGTGGGTACTGGGTCATTCCATAAGATAACCCACCGACACAAGCACAGGTGATAGATGAGGGTGAAGAGAATCTGGAATAGATAAAAGAGGAAGGAGAGTATCAATATCAATTGCTGTCCTAAGACCAATTCCAATAGCAATTTCTCCCTCTACCCTTTCCCATCTGTTTCCTAGAGCAGCTACTCCCTAAAGGTATATGGAGAGAAGGATACATATGTGACACGATGAGTGGAATGTGTAGATACAGAGATGTGCCACCCACATCTCCTATAACTAAAGACTGCTGTCCAGCTGCCTGGAGTATTGTCAGAGGTAGCTTCCAGCTGTGAGATCCTCAGGGGGTGCCTCAACTCCAGAGAGCATCCCTGCACAAGGTTATACCCATCTTTGTGCAGCTGGCATCTGGTGACTGATTGATACTGGAATATAAAGGCCTGGCACTTCACTGCCATGAAGGACACTTTAATGCTCAATATTTGTTCCGAAGCTCTCTACTAAGTTGGCCAAAGCTTTGACAGGCCTGCATTTGCAGTTCAGCTTCCCCCACCACTGTCCAATCCTATCACCTCTCTTTTGGTTTCAAAGGCATTGATTCCTAACAAATATTCTGTCTTAGTGTCTGAATCTGAAGAATCCAACTTGTGATAACACTACAGTAGTTTTTTGCCTTTTCAGATAGCAGCTTTCAGAGGAACGAAGTTATATCATTATTACCATGTTATCTACAAAAGCTATCACAATGTATTACACATCATATGTTTTCAGTAAAGAATGAAGAAATTTTAAATATGGATGAAAGCCAGAAAACATGTATATATTTACTAAGAGTAAGACTCAAATTTGAATTCTAAGAAAATTATATTGTTCCAAATAAAAAATTATTTTAAAATAAAAAATAACCATATACATAACTTATTCTATATGTAGATCTGGGTTATTCAGTAATTTTCCTGAATCTGTAAGATGATTAAATAAATAACAGACTTCTCTAAAATTTCATGATGCCTTTGTAATAACCCTGCTGATTTCTTTATGATCAATTACATCTCAAAGTAATTAGGGGAAGAGAGAATCTAAAATGAATCCACAAATGGAATAAGGTATGCTTATTAATTAGATTGCTTCATTTAACTCTTAAGTCTTCTTGCTTAGAAATACATAAATTTGGGGTACATTTTAAGAAAAGAAATTAGCATCTTCTAACACTGTCAGCAAACACAACCTTTTGCTTTGGATCTGAAGTTTTCTTTAACGTAATTCTGTATATAGTATTAATGTACCTTACTATAGCAAAATTTCTTCACTATAGGAAAAAGAAGATACTGTTACATCTTGATAATTTATGAAAAAAACTAAGATTTATACATGTCCCTAACATAATATATTGAAAAAAATAAATATTTTATGAACAAGTATAAGGAATATTTGTTACTGAAATATCCTGTATTTAAAAAATGGAAGAGGAGCTCATTTGATTTCTTGAGTGAATAGTTAACATATTTTTGTATATTAGAATATTTGTTATTTTGTAATCAATGTTATTTTTATGAAAATTTGTTTTATGAAATAGACACTATTATAATTTACATTTAATAATTTTTTGAAATATGTTTATATAGAACATATATTTTTAAACTACACTGTCATCAAAATGATAATATGAAAAAAGCTATCACAAAAGTAGCATAACTAAAGAATAAATATGGTTATAGTTATAGGAAAGGCCAATTACCTACATCCATTATGGCTTTTATGGAATAAAATCAAGTGTTTTGTTGAGACATATGCTCTCAAATTCTGAGGCTATTTTGGAAGTAAAAGACACAATCTTTACCCTTAAGAACTGTATACTTTGGCATAATTCCCTCACAACAAACTGAGCAAACTTCAAAAAAATACTAGGGATCAAATTTTGCATCAGTCAATTCCTAGCTCTAATACTTCAGGCAAATTATTTAATTTTTCTGAGGCTCAGGGTCTTTCCCTGAAAAATATGGAGATAAAATTATCTACTTTTCATAATTATTATTGCATTTCTTCTTGTTCTCTTTAATAGGCTTCTCTCTTTTAACCTGCAATGAAAACAAGTAGGTTTGTTCCTTAATTGTCTGTTCTTGGTCCATTAATTTTCTTTCTTTTCACATTTATTTTAAGCAATTCTATCCATTCAAAGTTTTTCTTACTACATATTTTCTGATGAACTCCAATGTTGAGCCACCAGGTTGGATGTGTTCCCTGAGTTTGAAACTTCTTTGCCACTGGACGTATTCAGTTGGTTGATCCCACAGGCACCTCAGGCTCAATTGCATAATTCAGTTGCTTATCTGCGCTGCTCCTCACTCCTAAACCTTTTTTCCATACTACCAACATCCCCACCGTCACGTCACCAGGACAATCTCCTCAAATCAAAATTTAATACTGACACTTCCAGTACTCCTAATCCCCCCCCACTCTCCTCGTGCAACATGCTTTCATGGAATGTGCAAAACCCATCTTACAGCACAGTCACCTATACAAAACAGAAATCAAATTGTCACTGTCCAGGTTACAATTTTCAATATGTCCCACATCCTAGAATACATTTATTATCACTTGGTTTGGCAGATAAGGCCTTATATGAGCTGGTTCTTTCTTACATCAACAGTTCAAGATATTCTTTCTTTCTCTTTTGCAATCTGGTAACATAAAGCTTATAGAATTACTTTGATTCTTATCACAGACTATAGTATTTTATACTTGTACATTTCCCTGTATCGTTTCCTCTACTTGGGATAGCCTTTCAAGATTCTTCGTATGACTAATTCTTTGATATTGAATAAAAGCACCTTCTTATTCAGAAGGGTTTCTCTGAATCTTCAAGTTGAACTTAGCTCTCAACTTCTTGGCAACTATCACATTTAAAATTATTTGCATATAAACCTGCTTTTACCTCAACCCTCCACATACATGGTTATGGAGTTTAACAGGCAGTTATCTGTCTTTTTAATTTTACTTCCACTCAGTATCTAGCAAAGTGCTTTTCAATAATTGGCAACACTGGGGTGCTCGGTAATTGGGAGCACGGGGGCTCTAAAAAGAAATAGGGGAAGAAGTTGCTGGGCTGAGGGCCTTTATCCAACACTCTCTCAAAAATAACTCCAATAAATATATTAACTAAGTGATAACAGTTGTTTATCTGAGCAACAGTAGATTATAGATAAATCCTTTAGCCCTAAACCTCCAACCAGAATGTCACCCTTGTTTTTGTGGATACAGAAATTGCAGAAATATCACTAAGTACTGATTATAATAATTACTTACAATTAAATAAAATGCTTTAGTTGTTTTTTAATAGCTTTTAAAAAGCTTTTATTATAATTGCTATTATACCGAGATTTGCTATTACGTGAAATCACAAATTTTTGAAGGCAAGGAACAGACACTGTAAATAAAATGATGAGGAATTTTTCCACACACAACGCTTACCTACTTCAGACAGCTTATTTCTAAAGATGCTTCCTTTTTTATTGTTTAAATAATGATCTATCACCATCAAAATATTCTATAATTTACAGATAAGATAATAATGCCAAAGTGGAAGAAAAGTGAGTAAATTAACAGCCTTATAATTCTAGCTTCAGTTGCTTTCTCCTTCTCTTATTTACTTACATTTTGCACAATTAAACTTCGTTTTAGAGAAAAGTTAATAAACATTCCTATAATCTTATATAAAATGTTTGTAGTCATAATGTTTGAATCAAAATACATCTTGGCTGAATATGACAGGATATAAACAAGAGAATAAAAAGAGCTTCTATTCTTTTCTTCAGTTGCTTTCTATTGTCTCATCAAAGAAAAGTTTTCAAAGCCTTAATACTTCCTAATGGGTTATTTTTTTGTGAGTAAAAGCATCTTTGCATTTATAGAATACTTTCAAAACCTGCTGCAATTTTTTAAATAGCCCTAAATGGATTCGCAACTTTCACTAAACTCATCTTCGGCTATTCTTAGGTAGGTACTTATTTGTAGGACCGGGCTCTACTAAGGATGTGATTCATGTACATGGAGACCCCAATTGTAAGAACATGTCAACTAGAGTCACCAAACCAATTACTTGGAAAAAAGGAACAGAATAATTTTAACAACAGGAAAGAACAAAGGAAGAAGTGATTGTTATGGTCCTATAGTATTTATCTTGGTTTTAAAGAACAACTTGTTAGCTACTGTGAAACAGTGTGCCTTGATTACCTCAGTCCTAATGGGAAAATGTTAATATGCCGAATTGCTGCCAAAGAACATAATCCTAAAGATACTGAAACAGGTGACCATTTGTTGACATTATTGACTCTATTGAAGACACAATTATTTAATTTCATCAAACAAATAATTGGAGTTGATCAGAATGCTTATTCATGTAGATAATTGTGATCATGGGTTACTGAAAATATTAAGTTCTATTTAAACTTTTAGATAAAACATTCATCAAAATGGCTATGCTTTTTAAAACCTAGGCTAACATTAAATATAAGGATGAGACCATTTGTTTAAAAACGAGAGTTTGTACTATATACCATGGAAAGATTTCAAACCTATTTCATTTCTGAGAAATGAAAACATACGATTTAAAATGTTAGGTTTCAGCTATATGAACAAGCTTCCCATAAATCCATTATCCAAAATAAGCGATAGTATTTAGGAACTCTGTGAAGGCAGGTAAGCTCAAATCATGTTTCATAAATGAAAGGGTTTACACTGAAGTGTTAGTCTGTCAAGAACTCAAAATGATTTTTAAAGATATGTGGGCTATTGTTTCTTATATAGTGCTACCAAATTGGCTTCATATTTTCAAGCTTTGCTCTCCTCACTCTAGTTACCATTAAAATCACCTCATCCTTTAAATAAAATTGTTGGGTATCTATCTAAACAATATTGATGTGGGGAAAAAGCAAATTGGTGAGCATTATATATCAGGTGATCCTATGTGGAGGGAAGTGGTAAACATGTATGCATATATAATCTGAATTAAAGGATACTTTCATGTTACACCTGCCCATGGTGTTTAAATAATTTTTAAAGGGTCTACCTAAATTACTTCTAAATTAGGGAAAATCCACACTTTAAGAATAAGAAAGCTCTGTATATATAGATAGATACATAAATAATAAAGTTCACTACTTATCAGTGGAGCCTTCCTTGACACCCTCTCTAAAATCTACGCCCTCTATATGTCCCTCCATTCTTACTTCATATTTTCTCCTTAATGCTTTGCACAAGCTAAAATACTATATACTTTACTTATTATGTTTGTTTTTTGGTTTCTTATTAAGAATAAAATTCCAGGAAGGTAATGATTTTTATCTGCTTGTTCACTACTGAATCTCTATGACCAAAACACGAATACATAAGGGGCATGTGCTCAACAAATAGTAGTTGAATGAATATGTATAATTTATTCATAAATTTATTAAAATATATATGCATAATAATATATAAATATATATTACATAGAAAAAGTCACAGTTCTCTACTTTTGTCTGTTCCCCTAGCTGTCTTTTAAAGAAAAAGAAAAAATAGATACAAAGAACAAAAATTTCAAAACCTCATGAAGAATGCTGACAAAAGTCAGCATTTATTTAAGTAGCTGTCACATTTAGGACACATGACAAAGTTTAAAGAATGCTCTATAAGACCGTTTGATGGTAATCTTTGAAACAACAGAAGAAAATATGAGGCATTTGATATATTTATGGTTATAGGCATATTTTTTGCCACCAAGTATGCATATATCTAGATTTTCAAAATTCATTTTATTTCTACTAAAGTATTTGAGAATAAAGCAATTATCTATGATGTGTATACTGTTTGCTGCATCCTGCTGGGGAAGAATGTATATTCAGAATGAAAACCACAGGGCAGTTGCCCTTTGTCAGAATCTTGAGCTTTTCAAAATTAAACTATTAAATTACTTGATTCACAAATATCCTTTATATGCCAACAGAACTAAAAGGTTGTGATGAGTATTTTGAAGTCAGAATCACATGCTGACCTTTACATATATATATATATATATATATATATATATATATGATCATTCTTGCTGGAGAATGTAATTTGAAAAGTTTAGTGAATAGTTATTAAGACCCACTTATATAAAAGACATCATGATAAACCCTTGGGAGGAATACAAAGATGAGCACCATATGGTCTCTTAATAATAATGTTTACATTCACAACAGCTGCCATTTATTGAGCACCTACTATATACCAGACAGGTATACGGTAGCACCTACCATATACCAGGTACACTATTTGTACCCATGATAATCTTTCTGGAAATATTCTTTTGGACAATAAATTGTAATCATCATTTTACAGAAGAAGAAATTGAGATCCAGAAAGGTCAAGTTATTTTTTTCAAAATCATCTGATATTTGGAATATGTACCTCTTTCTATGAGAATACCTCCATCACACATAATAGATATGAGTTGCACTTGCCATGTTTATGATATATAGTCCTTACTCAACTACAACTTGTTGGATCAGGAATAGACACTGTAATTCATCAAGAATATTAAAGTTTTCTTAGGAATTTAAAATTGGAATTGAGAGATTCCAGTTAATTTGCCCAGAATACTGCTTTCTGAGAAGATTTTAATTTCCTTTCATCAAAGTAATAAAATGTATCTTCATTTGATTCCTGAGGTTTTCCTCATTTGAGAAATATCTAAGAAAACTACTGTGTGGTTCAATATAATCTGCAACTCTGTGGTTATAATTTGCTGGTATACAAACCAAGCTTCCAGTATAGTGTGCTATTGCTTTTATATCTAATTATTCATAATATTAATAAGGAATTGATTCATTTAGCATACCCATTTTTCTCTTTGTTGATACATATTCAACATGATTGCTAGTTTTCCTTTATAATTTCACTTCATAGAAGCATTAGTGCACACTAAGCAGATCATTATATGTCAGATTTGGTTATTTAAAAATAATTTTTGTATTTTTTTGTTTTTGTATTATGGCATCTTTGATTTAGCATTACCATATATATGTAACTAATCTCTTGTGAAATAGAGAAATTTTTATAATGCTGAACCTACAGATCTGTTGCAAATTATTGGCTAAAATAAGTATTAGGAAGGATATATTTGGAAGGGCATTAATATACATGTATTTACTGTAATAAAATATCTTTTAAATTGAAGTCATATTGCAGATATAATATCAAAATCCATATTAGAGAAAGTGGTGCCATTGAAACACTACCATTACTACTTACTATCTAGTACCACTGCCATTAATACTAATATTGCTACTGAAACTTTTATTACTACAACTATTATAGCTAACATTTATTTAAGACATTACATATTAGCACTGTTACAAAAATTAAGTCAAAGCTCTGGACATAAAATCAGGCAGCATTAGTTCATGTTGTTATAACTTAAGTTAGTACTGTTTTATTTTTGAGTTGGGCAAGTCATTGAAATTATTTGGAAGAGGCCTTCCTTATCAGCAAAATTTCAGAAGTTTTATAACAATTAAATGAGATGATGCACATAAAAGTGTGCCCTGAAATTTACAACATAATACATATTTAGTTACATATTTAGTTATTTGTTATGTGCTCTATCTACCTGCCAATGGATTTATCCACTTTAATTGATTATAAGGAAATTTACAATCCTGATAATGGAGAAGTCATGACTAATTATATAAATCATCCTCCAGTTATCAACTACACAGGAATTTCTGCCATTTCAATGTCTTCCAATGTATTTTTCATTCACTAATGTAGTCAAGCAATCATTCTGACCATAATTAAATAGCTACTATTATTTTAATATATTTTACTTATGGGATAGCACTTTTGAACCTCCATTTCCATCAATGTACTCAAAGTCAACATTTGGTGTAATGGATCCATGGGTTTCTTCAATATGTTTCACATCTACTCACATGAAATGAGCAGCTCTATTTTATAATTAATGATGCAATATACCCTTTTAATAAGGATTTTAACAGCCTACATAACTAATGACAGAATCACCTAAATGACCAGTTGGCTTCATCAAATTTACCAACTACTGTGCTATCATCAATTCCAATTAAATCCTAAGTATGTCTCTCACCAACATGTAAACACATTTTCTAATTGGGAAGGACTATCATGAGTAAATTTAAAAGTGCCAAGTTGGTTATTTAAATGATTTAGTAGTTTCTTGGGAAATCATTTGCTTTGAAGGTTTTCTTTTTCTATCCCTCACATTTGTTGCAATTTGGAATATCCACGTGATAAAGTTTGCTAGAGAAACTGAAGCTAGCCTCACCTAAAGCACATTTGCTGAATTTGGCAGTAATCATAGGTGTTTTCAGAGTGGATATTTTAGCACAGCAGCTGAATTGAAGTTATGAAGATCCAAAATGAAATACAGGATAGCCAACAAAGAGTATATGGGATAAATAAAATTATCAAGTTTGACTGGAAGTTTATCCTTAGAAGTTATTTTTCCCCATGAAGTTCCAAAAAAAGTTGGTCAGAAAAGAGTCTGAATAGCTAAAATCAATCTTAAGGAAAAGGTACAAATCTGGAGGCATCAAATTACTAGACTTCAAACTATACTACAGGGCTATAGTAACCAAATCAGTATAGTATTGGCACAAATACAGAGACATAGACTAAAGGAACAAAACAGAAAACTCATCTGTGAGTAAAACCATCCATATACAGCCAACTGATCTTTGACAAAGCAGACAACAATACACACTGGGGGAAAAAAATCCCTATTCAATAAATGGTGCTGGGAAAATTGCATAGCCACATGGAGAAGAATGAAACAGGATCCATATCTCTCACCACTCACAAAAATAAACTCAAGATGGATACAAAACTTAACTGTAAGTGAAATCATAAGAACACTAGAAGAAAATGTTGGAAAAACTCTTCTAGATATTGGCCTAAGCAAAGAATTTATAAAGAAGACTCAATGGAAATTATGGCAACAACAAAAATAAATAAATGGGGTTTGATTAAGTTAAAATGCTTCTGCACAGTGAAGGAAATAATCAACAGATCAAGTAGACAACCTACAGAATGAGAGAAAGTATTCACAAGCTACACATCCAATAAAGGGCTAATAACCAGAATCTACAAAGAACTCAAGCAAATCAGCAAGATAAAAACAACCCCATTAAAAAGTGGACAAAAGACATCAACAGAAGTTTTTCAAAAGAAGATGGGCTAATGGCCAACAGACACACGAAAAAATGCTTAATGTCTCTAATCATCAGGGAAATGCAAATCACTTAACTCCAGTGAGA
>CAUYRT010040381.1:0-21749 GCA_963574885.1 Lepilemur ruficaudatus
TAATTTTCTTCTAATAATTTCTATTCTTTCCTTCCTTTTATTCAAGGCTTTGGCACAAAAGGGTTTTGGTTTAATTTCCTTCCCTAGCTCCTTGCCTACAGAGCTTGAGGTCACAATGGGCAACACAATGGACCAAAGGCAGACATCAGGAGGCAGGAGAGAAAGAAACTGGGACAAAATAATCAGACCCTTAAACATTCAAAATACAATAGTTTTTGACACTATCTTTATCTTTAAGTGAGGAGTCAAGTTAGGCATTCATTAATCACTCAAACACTCATGAAGATGTGAGATGTGTCCACAGCTCTCTCAGGGCAATTAGAGTCAAAAGCAATCCCTGCAAGGTACACAAGGTCTGCAGTCTTTCCCTCCCTCCTCCTTATCCTCCTCCCCTTCCTCCCTCCCTCCTGTTTTTCTTTCCCTTGTTCTCATTGTCTTTATTTATTTATTTTTTAAATTCTGGTCTTTGATTAAGAAACATCTGTATCTGTTTTAAGATGTCTTAAACCCTCTCTGACATCTCACAATCTCACTTCCTTCTTATAATGAACTTTGCACTTGCACCTTTTGTAAATACTACTATTTATCCTCCCAATCTCCCTTCAACTTTGTTTAGCTGAATAATAATAAGTAGTTTTAGGCAATGTTAAACTAAATCTTTGCTATAACTATAGATATGAGTGTAACACACATGTATATGTGTGTGCACAGATGCACTTAATTGTTTTTGTAATCTCAACTTTTCTTTGCAAAAATCAATATAGAACAAAAGCTTTTCCATTGTGTATTTTTAAAACCTATTCTTACTTGCAAACTTCAGGTAATATAGTCAGTGCCTTGGGCCATTTGTGATTGCCTTTTTCTCACAGTGTGTCCCAGTCTATCCTTCTGCTAGATTTATTAGTTTTCCTAGATCTTGTGTAAACCCACTACATAAAAATATGTTGTAATATGAATGTTATTTAATTGGAAAGAAAATATATATTTGTCAAAGAAAAGACATTTCATTTTTACATTGAAAAATACTTTCTTACTAGGTGATTTAAATTATCAATTTCATTCTATTAACATTTGTCTTCTTATATTCTCTTTTTCTATGGAGGGCACCATCATAGTTGCAACAACAAATCTATTATATTATGATGACAAATGATAGGAGACATCGCAGTTGATCATCATATAAGAGGTCTGTCATGTGAGAAATTACACTGATACAATGGTAGCCTCCACGTATACTCCTAACCAAGCTACTTCAGCAGTCACAGGACAGAAAGGCTCACCAGCAAATTAAGATGCATGAATAACACAGTTTGTTGAATAAACTTAAAAGGTATAGCAAAAATGCAGAGGAGAAGAGAAAGGATAAGTAGAACAGGGTGCACATGTGGCAGAAGTGCCTTGCTACCTGGGTCCTTGTTTTGCCACCCATGTTTTCATATGCTCTGTCTCCCTCTGACATTTCAGCTGACTCTTCTGACAGTGAAATGAAAGTGAAAATGGGCTTTATCAGACAGAAGGTGCCTGGAACCAGTATACACTTTCTATATGAGTGAGATGCAAGGGCAAAAAATACCTGCTGACGAACACTGTGCATTACAGGGCAGAGGTACTTGATGCCAGAAATGCTGTGCCAGCATGGGGGTTACACACAGGGGGCATGAATATTGGGTCTCTTATGTGATTCATATATTTTTAGTGTGTCATTATCATCCTGCCCTCCATGTGTCCCATGGTGAATATTTGTTACTTCTTGGTCCTTACATCCCTTTCTATGAATGTTCAGTACACGCATACTCTCCTCACTTTACTTATGTCTAGTACATCCCCCAAGCTTCTTGCTTCTATATTTAGTTTTATGTATCATTCTAGTATGTTTGCTTTTCTTATTTGTGTAGAAGAATAGAATATTTTAAAATAGTACTGCAAATGCACATACCGAGCCTATTTAAATTTTGAGGAATAGTATGAAGCTGGATGAAAATTTATAAATATATATATTGTATCAGGAATATCTGATGAAAAAGGAAGACTTACTAAAAACTTGTACTAAAAACACATTTGTCAACCTATCTAAGACTCAATATTGTTTAAGGCATGTTTTCTCAGATAAACTAACATGTGGATGCAATAGAGTTAAAATATTAACAAAAGTATATCTTAAAGATTATCATCTGTCTAAATTTTTCTTGAATACTTTGGAAAGCACCTGAAGAGCCACATGTATCCTAAATTTTCAGTCCTCTTGGCTATTAGTTGGATTTTCCAGGTAAAGTCTATCACTGGTCAATCTGCCAGGTTGCTATATCTCTTTAATTCCAGATAATTTTCTTCTGTGAGTTTGTCAGCAGTTTTACAATGGACACAAAACAGCACATTTGTTCTCACAGTATCTTCCTTACATCTCACTGCTTTTGTTGTTGTTAGAACCTCTATTCCACAGGCTCTGGTAGAGTTCCTTACAGGTGGAGGAAGGAGGAGTGTGAGGAGAATAGGAGCACCCTATAATTGCTTTACTCAAAACCACTTAAGCATTTTCTTCTGACATAGAGTCCTTATTCCAAGCTTGAATGCTTTTATTCTGTTTTATCATTACATTATTATCTTTCAACAGTATTTTGGTATCAAATCTACCCAACGTTCATACTTACCTGAAATAGCTCATTTTATACTTCCAATTGAGATATGATATTTAATTGGACTATCTAATAATGAGATTTGTTTAGATTTCAATGAGATGCAAACAACTATTGATCAAATCTATTGGTCCAATAGATTTGGACGACAGGTTTGGAAAAAATGTATCCAGGCTTTCTCTTTACTTGTTGATTAATTGTATCAATACAAGTAGTCCTGGCAACATAGTGAGACTGAGTGGTGCTTTCCTTTCTGACAGAAAGTGAAAAAGTAAGAATGTTATCAAATTGAAATCATTGTGAATAAAATGAAAATCTCCTGACATGCCGTGTATATACGTAAGAATCTATTGGACCCCCAATATTTGAAGACCGGTTCTGTAATCTATTCTCTACTAATTGACTCATTTCAGTTTCTCTGTACTATTATTTCCTTTAATTTTCTTTATGGGTTCACATGGTTAGGGATTCTCCTTATTTGTTTATTCAAGAAGTATTTATTGTACAACTACTATGTTCTAGCCACTGTTTTAGAACCTAGGAGTATAGAAAGAAATAAACACAAAGCACTTGCCTAGGGAAATCTTATATTACAGTGGGAGATACAGAATATGTATACATACACATTCTAATGCAAAAATCATATGTGTATGTATGCTATCTACTTGTTGAATAAAGGCTTAATATAAATAGAAGAATCAAGAATTTTGTTCTAATTAACTGCACATATGTTCTTGTCATTTCCTAACTAGAACTAGTAAAGAAAAATCAGGTTTGAAGAGGAGGTACAGAGAAGAGTTAGGAATTTAAGGTCTTACTTTTGAGATGCTAGCAGAGATACAAATGAAGATGTCCAGTAGATATTTGAGTTAGACTTTAGAATTCAGAGAAGAGTGAATGTGGAGGATAGAAATTTGGGAGTAATCAGCATAAAGTTGGTACTTAATGTCTTTTGGCTGAATGACATTACCTGCAGAGTAAATGTGGCTAGAGAGGAGGGTAAAGACTGAGCCTAAGGCACTCCATATTTCAAAGTGGAGAATAACAAGGATCGGCAAAGGAAATTGAGAAATAGTGTATAGGGAGATGGGGGGCAAACAGGTTAATGTGGTACTCATGAAATCAAATAGAGATAAAGTGTTGAGAAGTAAGAAGGAAGCACCTCTGTTCAATGGAGCTGAGACGATGAGTAAGGTTGAGCATTAGAATGGGGCAAGAATTTTGCATTGTGGAATGCGTTGGTGACTTTGACAAGATCAGTGTTAATGGGTTACTGGTGATGAAAGCTCTACTAGAGTAGGGTCAAGAGAGAATGAGATGAAAGGAAATAAAGACAGATAAATGGGTATCGAGGTCTCTGAGCATTCTCTTTGCCACTTGGATTCTGAACAATTTGAGAAATAAAAAAAAGAAGACAGGTAATACATAACCAAAGTAGCTTCTTTAGTGATTCTAAAAGCTAAACTGATCACACGTGTTTATATTTGTTGGCCAGATGAGTTTCCTAACTGAATTTCAGAATTCTACACAGATTTAACTACACAGTCCTAGGTTGTTCTCCAAAGTCTTCACCGGAAGGACTAGTGGAATGTACACATCCAACAGACCACCCATCGCTAAGTAGAAAGGGGTAATGATGCTGAGTATACTTCCCAAATGAGATAAATAGAACACCTCTCCACAGCAGAGTAAAAGAGCCAGAGAGAACCTAGAAATTACACTAACAAATCTCCTTTCAGATGAAGAAAACATCAGGAATGAGAAAAAATCATTTTCTACTAACAATATTTAACGTTTTGGGGAGTTTTTTTATAAAAATGAGCAAAAGTGGAATGTTTGGCTAGAAGGAGAGATGAACTGAAGGTGATTTTTTTAACATATGAACATAGTAGCCAGTTTATGGGATGTTCTATTCCTCTTCTTAGCACTTACAGTTCCATATTTTGTTACAGATGCATTAGTTTGTCAATTGTCTCTCCCATAAGAATGTTAGTTCCATGAGGGTAGGATTTTGTTTTCTTTTTTGTGTAAGCACAAAATCTATGTGTGCCTGGCATACGTTCAGTAAATATTTATTGAATGTCTTAATGATTTATTGAGTGTACTCTCACATATCAATAATGTAATTTATTTTGAAAACGCAGCACAGTGTAATCCGCACCTGATACGAAATCAAAAGACATGGACTTTAGCCACACCTCTAACACTTATGTCATCTTGGGCAAACATTCTAACCTGTCTGAGTTTCATTATTTTTTTTTCTTCTGAAAAGTGAGAGTAAAAATTTCTTTCCAACCTCAGAGGTGTGTTTTAAAAAGCAATTTATAAAATAAATGTGAAAAGTCTTTGAAAAGATCGATTGTAGAATATTGTTCTGTCCCTATGTCTGTGTGCCTAAAACGTTTAATCTACCTTTAAATCAGACAGTGTTATGCAGATGTTACTCATCTTTAATCAATCAATCTTTAATCAATCAGGCTAGCACTGAAGTTCAACCGTTATTTGTAAATAACTGGTTGGGCTGTGGTGGGAATCACATTTGAAAATACATTTCTCAAAAGAAGCCATAGTCATGCTGTACATGTTTTTCAAATTACCCCAGCTTTTAGAATTAATCAGTCATAATAATGCTTTTTGCAATTTCATGATGATATAAAGTAGAGGAGTTCTTAACTTCCCATCTCAAAATTTGAATAATAACTGATGAATGAAAAATTCCTGGTACTCATACAAGGAGAGAAAACAATAGGCATCCATCATCATGGAATAGGGTGGCATCTTATGAAAAGCATAGCAAGCCAAGGGTGATTAGAATTTCTAAGTATTCAGGTCTTTGCCAGTGGATTATATAATGCATTTATTGCTATTATTCTCAGTAAGCAACACTCAATACAAATGTAATTCTATAACTTTATGAAGTAATAGTTAAGCAGTCTAGACTCATTACCTTCCCTCCTATTAATTTCCTGCATTTGAATCCTGCCAAAAGTCACCAGGAAGCAAATTTCTCAAGCATTCTATAACTTTCTGTTGATTCTCTCCATTATCACTCTACCATCACCTCTGACTACAAATCCATTGGTATCAGAGGGGGTTAAGGTAATGAGTCTACATTATAACAAAAATCCTGTGGACAACAGTCTGTTTCTTTGAATTATTACGTAATTGTTGATAAAGTAATCATAACCACCTTGCCCTATCAAGTAAAAAAAAAAAAAATAACACAGACATACAGAGGACAAAGCAAATAAAACTGTTTTCTTTATACTATACGTATCTACAGTAAGTAAAAAATAAACAATAATAATAAAAAAATTCTGAGTGAAAAAGTTATAAAATGTGAGAGGTTAACACATTTTCTCACTAAAATAGCTCATCCACATATCCCTTAGAAGGAAATGCACAGTGTACCAGCAAGAGATATTTTGGTAGAAGTAGCTAATGAATCATAAATACAGACAAAGAAAAAAAGACTATTATCTAATCTCCACCACTGTATTTTGTCAGAGGCTGTCAAAAAATTCTTTATAAGAGCACACAGAGAAACACTTCTCAAGAAACATGAGAAAAGTTTCTGGAATATATAAAGATTATTCCCACCAAAAGGTGACACAGTAGGGGGAATTCACTTTTTCTAAGGATTTTCACTCCCTTTTAGTATTCATCCTGAGAGGACATGACCCCAGAGCTTGCTGCCCTCCGTGCTTTTGGTTTGCCATTTATTCTCTTAATGAGGACGTGAGAGTGAAGTCACCAGCATCACATATCAGACCTGAAAAAAGGCCAACTCTGTGGCTTACCAGGTAACTTCATCTTCATGTGACAGTCTGCATCTTTAAGATTGGGTATTAAGAGCATCATTTGCAAATTTTTTGTTGTGTTTTATTTTGTATTTACTAAGTAGCACTGAATTAAATCATACTTATTAAGTATTTAGGGCAGTACCCACTAAAGTTTGCTGTATACAACGGCATGCATAACATACATGAACATATACTATTATGCATATAGTGAGTTTGAGTATGTAAGGTCCTTTCTAAGATTCAAATCTTACCCCTTAAATAATCAACCTGGAATTTTATTTGTATTACATATGCTACTTTAGACAGTAAAATAAAAAAAAACGTGTATTGATGACAAGGAGAAAAATTTCTAAAATGAGAAAAACAAATAAGAGAATAAAAAAATTGAATGATACATTTTTCATAAAAGTCAAAACTATTTAGCATTGTCATCCAATAAACTTTTACTATATTGAGTTTGATCACAGCTTAGAGGGTGAAGATTGTCTTTGAGATAAATTGCTTTTTGTTTTTCTCTATCAGGAAAAGCAAAGAACTTAATCTCAGTTGTTATAAATAACGGTCTCCACAGTCAGGGCATAAATTAACTTTGTCAAAGAGAAGAAAAGTCAGAGAATCAGAGACACTGAAAGACATGACTACCTTTTGATTTGCAAGGGGCATAGATGCTCCACAGGAAAAAATCAAATATGCCCATAATGCAAGTTCAGAGATTTCTGTTGGACTTTCTCAAATGTCTGTTAAAACCCAGGAAGCCCACCACGTAGGCTTAGCTTGCCCAAAGGTTACTACATTGCTGAGCCATTCTGGCTATGATGATGGTAGCATTTCGTTGCTGCTTGAGTGCTCAGGAGCCATAATACATGGAATCATCCGTTACATAACTACCTTGATATGTCACATCCTTAGGGCACTGAGCAGCACTTTAAATAGAGTTTAAATATGTATGGGCATTCTACACATCTACTCCTTCTAAACATTGGTGACTATGAACAATTCCAACAATAATTAATAGATTTATACATGCATCAGGGAACATTAGAAATAAATTTAAGGAAGGTGCTTGGTATGTTCTAAACCAAGTGAATAAAATCATAAAATATGGCATCATTTATACTCAGAAACTGGTTACATTTTGTTTTGGTGAGTGTGAGAGGCAAAGTTCTAAAATGTCCTTAAGATTGTCACCATCTTCTTACAAGTCTGCTTGACTAAATGTATGACTGTGAATATGACATAATTTTCTCCTGTGATTAGGTTGAGTTACATTATAAGGATGAAAGATTTGTCAGATGTAGTTAATATTCCAAATCAGTAGGCCTATTCTAATCAAGTAAACACTTAAAAGAGACTCAGATCTTCTGGAAGAAAGATATTTAAAAAAGAAGAAAGAAAGAAAGAAAGAAAGAAAGAAAGAAAGAAAGAAAGAAAGAAAGAAAGGAAGGAAGGAAGGAAGGAAGGAAGGAAGGAAGGAAGGAAGGAAGGAAGGAAGGAAGGAAGGAAGGGAAGGAAGGAAGGAAAGGAAGGAAGGAAGGAAGGGAGAGAGGGAAGAAGGAGAAAAAGGGGATGCAGGAGGAAATGGAAGAAGGAAGGGCAGGAGCTTTCCTTGCCTAGAAATAATCCTGAATGAAATAGAAATATCTTTCCTCCTTCTCCCCATATATAGACAATCCATATTTATTTCAGTCACTCAATTAAGTGGTTTATTTGGATCTAATAAGACATTTATTGACTCTTGGTTTTCTATTGATTCCGAAGAGGCCCCTAGGAAGATTTAATAAGTATAGAAAAAAATAAATAACCCTACAGGTGATATACTCTAGATTACATAAGTAAACATTACTTAATTACATTCCTATTAATATACTGACTCTGCAATGAATTTTTGAGCCATTTAATTATCAATTTGACAAGATAATCTAGGAGTAGTTAAAGATTATACCAGTAAATTGTTTTAAAAAAATCACTGACAATTATTAAGTCTCATAACAGACATCAAATTAACTTGCTAGAGTTGTCTGGTTAAATAGACAGCAGTTAATTATGAGGTACTTACACATGCCTCAAATTTTAATACGCAAGCCTTTTTAATAGTGTAACGTCAAAGGTGTTACATAAGGGAGCAGTTTACCCACAGGGAATACTCAAATTCCATACAGGGTGACCACTGGACAAGCCGGAGCATGATCGTGAATGTTTAGCCTGGTTTGTCCCATTTTCATCTTGAAACAGGGAGATAGAGCTCCCTGAAAGAAACGAATGATTGTCATCTGCAGTCAGGCTTGTTGGCCATTTGATGACCTCTCTCTGTCAGAGGGAACCATGGGAACATGGTCAGATTACAAAGGTTTAGGGCAGTATTTGCTGCCTATGCACACTAACTATGGGCCAAACGCTGTTCAAAGTGATTTCTACAAACTATCTCTTTTAATGGTCAAATGATAGAAAATGTCACACCAATAGGCAGGTTTTCATTGGAATGCTTAGTGCAGGGGGGGACAGATAATCACACACACCAGGCCACTCAGGTGACTTCGCTTTAGCTTACAATGGCAGCTCCAGGCTGCTGGCCACACCAGCTGGAATTAGAGAGAGGACAATGGTCTTACTATTGGAGACACAAGCCCAGTCTAAGACCCTTGTCTTTTCCGGGGTCCAGAGTACCTATGTTTTAACTCTTCCCCTACCCAGACTCTGGTTCCAGGAGACCCCTGTCTGCACTCCTGAATGGGCCAGTTTTCATTCAATGAACAGTACAGGGGAAAAACTTTACAAAGCCTCTTCTGATGCTCACAGTTTCAGATCTGACATTCTTCCTTGAGACTGCCTTACCCATTCCACACGCTGCCATCATTTTTACACGTGAGTTACCCTTCCCACCAAAACACGAGTTTCTTGGATCCTACTTCCCTCTGTTAGCTCTCACAGTGCTGAGTACAGTGGCTGCTGACACAAACCTAACATTTTAAAAAGTATTTCTCAAGTTGAGATGAATTAAACTGAATTGGATTGGATTGGACTGAAGTAAAATGAATTGAACCTTGTAAGGAAAGAGAACAGACCCTAGAATCTATGTTTCTTTACTTCTAGGTCAAAGCAATTTCCGTGATGATAAAGCAGCCCAGGGCTGTGCATGGACTCTGTAGCCTGACTGCTTAGGTTCAAAGCTCAGCCCTACCACTTACCAGCTGTGTGATCTTGGGTAAGTTACTCGACTCTCCTGTGCCTCCCTGAGTAAAGCAAGGATGATGATAGTACCTACCTTGCAGGACTGCTATGAAGAGTACATTCAATGAATTAATTTTTGTAAATCCCTTGGGATAATGCCTGACACATAGAATATACTATGCAAGTTTTTAAAAATTTACTTTTTAAATTGAAAAATCATAATTTTACATATTCATGG
Organism: Lepilemur ruficaudatus; assembly: GCA_963574885.1. NCBI lineage: Eukaryota > Metazoa > Chordata > Mammalia > Primates > Lepilemuridae > Lepilemur > Lepilemur ruficaudatus. The sequence goes on from CAUYRT010040381.1 coordinate 9,843, forward strand.
AGTACATAGTGATGTTTTGATACATGTAATATATAGCGAGGTGGTTAGGATAATTAGCATACCCATCATCTTAAATATTTGTCATTTCTTTGTGTTGGGAACATTCAACAGTCTCCTCCTAGATATCTGAAACTATGTAATACATTAGGGTTAACTGTTGCCATCCTCCAGTGGTACAGAAGGCTATAACTTATTCTTCCTATCTAGCTATAATTTTGTATCCTTTAACGAATCTCTTTCTATCCCTTCCTTCCCCGTATCCTTCCCAGCCTCCAGTATTTTCTGCTCTTCTTTTTTTTTTTTTTTTTAACTTTATGAGATCAACTTTTTTTAGCTTGCACATATGAGCGAGAGCATGCAATGTTTAACTTTCTGTTCCTGGCTTATTTTACTTAACATAATGTCTTCCGTTCCATCCAGGTTGCCACAAATGACAGGATTTTGTTCTTTTTTATGGCCAAATAGTATTCCATGGTGTTTATATACCACATTTTCTTTATCCATTCATCTGTTGTTGGAAACATAGATTGATTCCATATTTTGGCTATTGGGAATAATGTTGCAATAAACATGGGGTGCAGATGTCTGTCAGATATAATGATTTCCTTTCCTTTGGATAAATTCCCGTAGTGGGATTGCTGGATCATATGGTAGTTCTATTTGTAGTTTTTGGAAAAATCCCTGCACTGTTTTCCACAGTGGCTGTACTAATTCACTCTTGGGCTCAAGTGATCTTCCCATTACAGCCTCCCAAGTAGCTGGGACTACAGGCACATGCCGCCAGCCAAGCTTTAAAGGTTTTGCTGTTGTTGTTGCTGTTAATAAAACAATTTTAAAAAATAAAATCACTACTTTGAATTGTATTTCACTTTATATACAACAACTCACATTACATCTGCACAAGAAGGATTATGCTCATTCATCCAGTAAGAAAACTGAGGTTCATAAAAGAAGGTGCAGAGCAAGAACTCAAACAGGACGTATACAGTTGCTGTGCTTGAGCCCATTCTGCCTTCTTTAAGGCATGTTTTTAGTTCAGTAAGTACCATTTCTTATAGTATCCCTCACTGTTTTAATATGTCATCCTGGCTACAGCATATACTGCTGGTCAGCTTATGTAGAGTCACAGTAGTCCCTGTATTATTGGAATAGCCTTTTTTTTTTCTTTTTTGAGATAGAGTCTCACTCTGTTGCCCTGGGTAGAGTGCAGTGGCATCATCACAGCTCACAGCAACCTCAAACTCCTGGGCTCAAGCGATCCTCCTGCTTTACCCTCCCAAGTAGCTGGGTCTACAGGCATGAACCACCACACCCAGCTAATTTTTTCTCTATTTGGTAGAGGCTAATTTTTTCTGTTTTTGGTAGAGACGGGGTCTTGCTCTTGCTCAGGCTGGTCTCAAACTCCTGACCTCAAGCTATTCTCCTGCCTCGGCCTCCCAGAGTGCTAAGATTACAGGCGTGAGCCACCACGCCCTGCCCAGAATAGCCTTTTTCTTACCCAGCACTTTTCAAACTAAAGGATTCTAGCTTGGATCAAGATGAAAGATGTGCATTGTAGTGTGGTAGAAATAGCCCCAGAATAAAGAAGTTAGAAAACCTGAATTCTAGCCCTGGTTCAGCCACTAACTTTCATCGCATTAATAACTAACATTTATGAAGAGCTTACTCTGTGCCTTGGACTGTATTTCTATCACTTAAACTTCATAACAAACCTCAGTCATAGATACTTTCATTATCCCATTTTCAGGGTGAGTAAGCTGAGGCACAATGTGGACAAGAAACTTATTCAAAGTCTGATTGCTGACAAGTGGTATAACTCATCAGAAGGACCTCCAAGGCACTTTCCCGCCCAGCCCATCTATAGTCAAATCAGCTCTTACCTAATCTGGACTCCTCTGGACGGTGATTCTGTGGTTTAGGCAGCTGTATGTCAAACCCCAGACATTTAAAGGCCTCCCAAGATACCAAGGTTGAAAAACTAGTGAATCATTGCTTAATGTGGGATTTTACAATCGCTGAAAGAATGAAACATAAATCAAAAATCGGCAAAAGATAAAAACCCCAAATCTTCCCCAGTTCATCAAATTCATACATGCATTTACTATGTTTGCAATCACGAAGGTTATTCCATTTTTTATTTTTCTTTCTTCCCTTAAGTACTATCATGAACAATTTTTCTTATTGCTAAAATTCATAATTATAATTTTATGACTGAATAAACAACCAGCAATAACTGCCAAAGGATATTCAGCCAAAATATCACAATAAAATGATTACTTTGTTGCTAAATATTTAGGTAGCTTTCAGTATATTTGCTATTATATGTAATGCTGCAATGAACATCTTTGTGTGTGTGTGTGTTGTGTGCATATGTTTTTATTTCTCCTGAGAAAATACTTCGCGATAGAATTCCTGGGTCACAGGATAGACATACGTTTAACTTTATGAGAAACTGACAGTTTTCCAAAGCGGTTGTGCCATTTTACACTCCCCCCGGCAATGTATTGTCCGCGTGACTAGTTGTCACCCATTACATCCTCACCAACACTGGGTGTCGTCAGTCTTTTCAGTTTTAGCCACTTGATTGGGTGTATAGATGCACACGTTTTTAAAATATGAAGTTTATTGAAGTATAATTTATGCACAATAAAATGAACACATTATCAGTCCACAGCTCAATGAAGTCTGACAAGTATGTGCACCCATATAACTCCCACCACAATCAAAATATAAAACATGCCTGTTACCCAAAATATAAAAATGTCCATTGCCCCTCATGCCACTTTCCATCTAATTTCTACCCCTCACCCCCACACTAGGCAACTATTGATCTGCTTTCTTTTTTTAATTTCAGAATATTATTGGGGTACAAATGTTTTGATAACACGGATGGCTTTTGTACTACTTGAGTCAAAGTTATAAGGGTTCCCATCACCCAGATAGTGTACATTATAACCGTTAGGTGTGATTTCACCCTTCCCCTCCTCCCTGATCTCACCTGCATGATCTCCATTGAGTTTTACTTCCATCTGTGCACATGAGTGCTGATTAGTTAGTTCCAATTTAACAGTGAGTGCATTTAATAGTGAGTTTGTTTTTCCATTCTTGCAATACTTCACTTAGAAGGATGGTCTCCAGTTTCATCCAGACTGTGTCAAAAGGTATTAATTCATTTTTTATGGCTGAGTAGTACTTCATGGTGTACATATACCACATTTTATTAATCCACTCATGAAAATCGATGGGCATTTGGGTTGATTTCACATCTTTGTGATTGTGAATTGTGCTGCATGCAATGAGCATCTTTACACAATTATGCTGTTTCTATAACATGCATCCCCCAGAATACGAGTCCAGGACAATGTGTGTGTCCATATTTGTGGCTCCTACACGTTGAAAATGGCAGGTGTAATATTGATAGTGACCACATATGGCCCTACACTGCTGAAATCTTAAAACATAGAGCACTGAATCTGGTTCTAGATTTTAAGTGGATATGACTGTTTTGCTAAGACAAACAAACATTAAAAGTGTATTTAAAAGCTGAATTCTTGGTGTGCGGCTCTGAGGAAAATCTTGCTTACTGTCAAGGGGGAAAGGATCTGGGAGAAGTGCCTGCAAAAAGCAGACTTACAGGAATAAAGAGAGAACATACGGGAACTTTTAAAAGAACAAATCCTCAAGAGATTAGCACTCAGGAGGTGTTAAGTAAACCAGTCTCCTGGACCTCACTTTGATATCTGAATCTTAACACTAAAGAAACACTCTCACCTATTATAGTTCAGTGTCAGCTAATCAGAAAATTTTGTTAAATCTGAGAATATACAAACACATATATTTTAACCTAAGAAATTCATTTGCCAGTAGGTAGGGCCAAGGCCTTTCCTGAAGCATGCATTTTCCATTTTCAGAGTTCCATCTTATTTTTCTTGAATAAGCAACATCCACAATGTATCTTCTATTATTTCCAATTTCAGGTGTTTTTTTTTTGTTTGTTTGTTTTATTTTGTTTTGTTTTTAGTGGAAAAAAACTTCAGAAACTGGCAGAATTCTTCCAGCTTTTAACCCTAGTTTTCTCAACCACACACTAAGTTTAGAGCATTTTTTTCAACAACTCATCCCCCTTGAGCCTTTCCAAAGCAATAAACTTAATTTTTAGTGAAACAAGTATCTTTATTTTCATACCCATATTTCATTTGAGTAATGTTTAATTTATATAATTGTATTAACTAGTACGAGTGTCATAATCAGGTTTGTGGTAAAAAAAAAAAAAATCAACTGGTCGTTGGTAAGCATACAACTCAACTCATGGGAGAAGAAGAGCATCAGGGCACAGGACAGCATCCAGCATGCTGTGGGCATCATCAGAATGTTACACAAAGGGATGGAGGACTTAAGTTGGCTAAGTGTAGGTTACATCTACGGAACAATCAAGTGCTCCTCAACACAAAAGAGAAGGAGAGAATCAGGACTGAATCCCTGTACCCCGAAAGCAGAATCAGTGTATATCTGTTCTCTCTATGTCCACAGGGGGCTGACCCCAGATGCGAGACTCTGGAAGATGAGAGGATTGAATCTCGGACCCATAGCACCAGCGAAAGGCCCTGAGTTCCATACCAAGTTTCACGATGTGGGGAAACATTTATATTCACTTAGTCTAAGTTCCATTGCCTTGTCTGTAACATTAGAGAATTTGACTAGGAAATTTCTAAGGTTCACTTCTAATTCCAAAAACAAAGTCTGGGTTATCCTCATTTTCTTGGCCTTCTCCCCTTCGGTCCAACACAGAGACAATGACCACTAGGGGTCAGACTTTTTACATTACTCCTCTTACAAGAAGGAACCCAAGTCTTGGATTTTTTTTTTATTATTATTAACTGGGAGGAAACCATAGAGGTCGACTATCCTGGCAAGAACTGCCACTCAAACTCTTTCAACATGTGAGACTCTATTATACTACTAAAGTTCTCTAAGAAACAGAGGTTTCCAAACCCTGTCTTCCAAGGAAATTCTTTATATCTAACCTAGATCCCTTAAACGTAATTTCAATCTCTCTCTTATTTGTGGTATCTTAGTAGAAACTGTTAATCATTGACCCTGTTAATCATTACCCTCTGGGTAAGATAACTGCTCTTCTGAGCAAGCATCAGTTCATGTCTCAGTGTCTACATCTGTAAAACAGGAGTCCAGGACTAGATTCCCTCTTTCAATAAATAGTTCAACAAATACGCAAGAAACAAGGCTCCAACTTAAGTAACTAACTCGCAATCACACAGGCAGTGAATGGCTGGGCTAGGATTAAATTGGGTTATACATAACGCAAAGTCCATGTTCTTCTAAGATACACTATCTCTCACCTAGTGCCCATCCTGGCCTCTACCTGCTAGAGAGAACCCCTGACCTTTCATCAAGGAGTGGGGGCAGAGGATGAGGAAAAAGGGGCATCCAAAGTTGTAATGGAGCAGTAGCTGCCTTGGTCACCTGGGTCACTGTGATGATGGGCTAAAGTTAGCTCGAGAAGCCCTTGGTATCTCTCCATGGAGGCTTTGGTATGAAATGGTAAAGTTCAGGCTTTGCAGAGGGAGCCGAAGGCGGTAAACTCCAAGCCAGCAGTAAAAGTCAAATGTGTTCTGATGTGTTGGATCAAGACTTGGGAACCTCATGAGCTCCATCCTACCCCTGATAACAGCTGCAAATGTTTGTTTTTTTCTCTGACATCTGGCCGGCCCTCATGTAAACAGAATGACGGGTCAGCGTGGGGAAAGGATCTGAATGCCCCATTTTTCAATCTCTTAAGGTTACAGTGAAATGGGACAGAGCCTAAGTTAGGAAAACTCTTTAATTTCACAGGGATTTAGGCAGTAGTTTCCAGTGGCATGCTGGGGCCTCTTACCAATGTGTCCCTTTCCATGCCATTGTAGGGAAGGCAGTTAACCAAAGGTAGTGTTTTCTAGTGGTAAGAGCTCTAGATTGAGAATTGGATGCCTCAGATTCCAATTCAGGCTCCACTGATAACTGACCATGAACCTTTGGGAAAATTATTCTTTCTAGATTTCATTTCATCATCTGAGTTATAAGATGGTGGAATCTTACTCTAAGTTTTCATCCAGCTTTACTCTTCAATTTTTTGGCATAATTTTAGTGGTCGCTATATTACTATGTTTATTCAATAAGTATATTCCTAGACACTGCCTCTCCCTCTGTTTACATGACACTTCAAAAGTTATCAACCCCTCCAAATTTTTTATGTCAGGTAAGTTTCACCTTGTCTTAGTCCTAAACACCATGTTAAGACTCACATTAGCACTAAAGATATAATTCAGTCTATCAATTATTGTTTCTATTCAAAAAGCTAATTGCTTAAGCAGGGTCTCATCCTTGTTCAAAATTATAAGTAGATTGTTTTCTGAGCTTGATTTTTACTGTGAAACATATGACTTTGATATTCAAATATGCTTTTAAAAATTTCAATACATTTTCTTTTCTTAAAAAGTGGATCAGGATAAAGTTCTTATTTAAGATGGGCATATGATTAGCTTTGATAAATGAAATGCAAACTAAATAATGTATCATGAATTTACAAATATACCTTGAATACTAAGTAGAGAATGTTGACTTAATTTAGTAGGCAATGAATGGCAGGTGAAGGTTTTTAACCAAAAGAGCAATACAAACCTGAACTTAGAAACTGAGTTATTCCAAGAAATTACTCTTTGTAAACCAGCAATTAGAAGTAGAATTTATAATTTTATGCCCATTTCACTGGGCTACACTTCCTTTCTTTAAATCCTATTTTTTCATCATATGATGACCTTTTAGGCTGAAGCTACCAAAGAAATTGAAATGGAGGGAATGAGAAATGGAAGGCAAGAGGACATCATGGACTGGATCCATCTTATTTGGGGCTGGTATTTAAAAAGTGGTAGTTCAGAACTTCCCAGGGTGGGCACCCATCTCTCGGAGAGACCTCAGTTTTCCTTTTCATCCTTTCAGAGTTCCAGTTGGCCCCACTTCCAAGATGGCTGAGGATGTTGGGTGCCGCTCTTATCCAGCAGAGGGCGCTCTTGGAGCAGGATTGAGGACGGCTGTGGGAAACTCTGGGAGGACAAGCTCAGCCCCCACCAGCAGGCTGACTTGGTGAGTCCTTCTGCGCTGACCTAAAAAACAGCTCATTGGTCCGTGCATTGTCTTACAGAATTCTGTTCCTATTCCAGTTAAACTCTGCTGAAGACCACGTTTTCCAGCCGTATCTCTCTGCCCATTACTGAGAAAAAAATGACTGATTCTTATGAAATGGAAAATAAGTTAAGAAATATGACATTTGGGCAATTGCACAGAAGGGCTACTGAGGACTGAGAAGTTAGAAGGTTAGTCAAGGTAGGTTTATGTCCGAGAGAGCCAAATCTGCTAAGCAAGATCCCCTATCTACTTCTCCCTACTTCATCATCCAGAAGGGAATTCACAGTTTTTTAAAAAAGTGGTGGCAGGTATCATTGATATCACGAGCCCAAATAATGACACAAAATGGGCAATCGGCCCTCTGTATCTGTGGGTTCTGCATCTGTGGTTTCAACCAACTGCAGATACAAAATATTTGGAAAAATAATGGATGGTTGCATCTGTACTGGACATGTGCAGACTTTTTTTCCTTGTCATTATTCCTTAAGCAATATAGTATAACAGCTATTTACATAGCATTTCCATTGTATTGGATATTATGAATAATCTAGGAATGATTTACAGTATATAGGAGGATGTACGTAGGTTATATGCAAATACTACACATCTATGTGACAGACTTGAGCATTCATGGATTTTGTTATCCTCAGGGTCTTCTAGAATGAATCCCCCCTGGATACCGAGTGATGACTGTACTAGGAGTGGATAGCAGAAATCCACAAAGGTTTTTGAGCCCAAGAATGATGTCAGCAAAGCTTAGCAACTGGGTCACCTAGCAAGAGATTTATCCATTGCAACGTAGGGACCAAGCTCCAACTTGTAGCAAAAAAGATTAAAAAGGGGGGGGGAGTGCCAAGGAGCAGTGGAGATCTGGACTGTGTCCCTGGCTTCAAGACTTCTTGGCTCTGTCTCTGTCTTTGGCCAGGTTTCTTGGGTAAATATCTTTAAACCTCAGTTTCCTTGTCTATCAACTATGGGAACTGACCCACATAATCCGTCAGACTCATTTCACATTTTATAGTCTGAGTCTATGAGTTTCTAGCATTTTAGAATTATAATTTAATTTTTTCCTTAGGGAATCTAAGAAAGACAGGTTAAGGGTAGCTGACCATTCAATCAGTCATGCTTTAGTGAATAGGCATATGCTTCAGGGAGTAGAAGAACTTGTCCTCAGAGACTTCCAGCCACATCCCACCTCCAATCTATACGTGCCCTTCATCCATCAGCAGCTGGCGTGTGCTGTGGGGGCCAAGGGTAAGAAAGAAGGCATTGGTTTCTTAGCTGATTTGTGGACTCCAAGGTGGAATGATGGAGTTTGATCACCCAATCAATGTAGACTCTGACTTCTCAGCAAATAGGATATGAGCTCTACTGGTCTTCCCTAGCATTTGGTGAACACTGAGATGTAGATCTCAAAGCCACACAGTAAGTGGTAGAGTAAACCTGGATTATGCTGTCCTTACAGGCTAAATGCAACTTCTACTATCAAATTCCCTCTCTTGCGAATTCCCATCATTCTACCAAAATTATTCAGATTTTTTCTCTCACTTATCAGTGGATTCTTGTACTGCTTAGATATAATCACAATCCCTTCAGCCCTTCTCACACAAAGCTGCACCTCAAATGTAGGAGCACTAAATCAATAGTCTCAGTGGAAGCTGCTTTTACTGGTGAAGCTCTGAAATTTAGATACTTTCTTCAACTAAGGTCTTAGAAGGGCTTCAGTCCGTTCACTATTCATAAGTAGACTTATGATTTATTTCTTCATTTCACACACTGACTTCAGTCTAATTGAACCTTTATCTATTTACTTACTTATTTACATAAACCTACTTGAAAAACTACTTGAGGAAGCTTACAATAAAATGTACAAGTATTTTTAAACCCAACTATGAAACAAGACCTTAAATGCAATTATCCCCAAACCTAAGGAAACTATTGCAAACCCAAAGTAACACCCCAATTTTTTTAACGATATTTTCCTTTTTACAATGGGAGTTCACTGGCAAAATTTCTGAGTCTTTACATAAAGGCCATTAAATAACTTAGACACTATCCTGATTGCACCATTATAATAAAAAACATTCTACACACCACTCTTACAATAAACCTTGGTGAATGTCAAAGGTATACTATCAAATTATATTTCTAAGGCAGATCTCTGAGGCCACCAAGCCATGAGGTCCTCGTTGGGGTAAGGCTTCCTGGAAATCTAATACAGAAGAGGGAGAGATCTGAAACATGTTGAGGAACAGCTGTTTAGCACGAACCCCAAGCAGTCTTTTCAAATATCAGCGGTCTCAGCTGGACCAGGAAGTAGATAGCAGACAAGTCTAGACAGAGGCCACTGGCCAGGCCCTACAGTGCACATGTGCTGTGCTGTGGCCCAAACAAAGATACCCAGGGAGTCCTGCAAGACCTGCCTGAGATCTTGAGACTGGTCAGGCTTCCTCCCTGAAGAATAAGGTTATTGGGCTTGGCTTTGTGTCTAACAAGGCAGTTACCTCATTCCCACCCCTTTCTCCCACCCAAACACACACAAGCTCTTTCCTCGCAGTCTTTATTGTAGAATCACAGCACATGAGTACAATTCGGGGCTTAACTCATTTATTTGACAGAGATGGAAACTGAAGCTCAGAGAGAAGGGAGTCACTGTGTGCTTAGGGGGTGACAGACCCCAGCTCCAGCTCCTGCCCCTTCATCACACAGACACGTCTCACTGAAACACAGTGCTCCGTGCTCCTGCTCGGCATCCTCCATTGATCTGCGGCCCTCGGGGGAGTCCAAACACCCCAGCCTGCCATCGAAGCCCTCCATAGAACAGCCCTGTTTGCTTTTCATTCCTGTCTCCGGGTTTCTCTTCTTTACTGCTGGCTCGCGCTCTCTTCCTATGACTCCTGCTCCGACAGACCAGACTCACTCCCACCTCCGTCTTGAGATGGATTCTCCCACCCATTTCCAATTTCTAGGAGGCTGTTTGCAGTGAACTGCGGTGTCTAACACTAAAGCAGCGTCACAAAATGGCCTCACACTTCTCCCATGTGTGCCTCTCCAGAGAGTCAAAAACACAGCTTATTTTTACTTTTAACAATTTTTGCGTGTGTAATTAGCAAGGACTCTTAAAGTCTCAGCCCCCTCCTGTGTGGTAGAACAGGCAAATACATCCATTTTATAGGGGAGATGGAGGAAGTGAGACCCAATGCTGAGAAAGGGCATATGATTCATCCTCCAGCAAGCAGTGAGTCAGAGAGAAGACGACCCAGGCTTTCTGACGCTGGAGCTGGTGCTCTATTCACAAGGCCAGGCGTCTTGCCTGCTGTTATTTCCAAATGCTTGATATCTTCTGTAAAAAGTCAACAAACACCCCAAAAGGCTGACTTTTGAGTAAGTTTTTTATTATGTAAAAGGGGAAGGGACCTTATCTTTCATAACCTCCAAACAGAACCTAGAATATTAACTACATATTTTATAATAAAGGAGCTTTGAGCTTTCCAAGCCGTGACCTTCTCCTAAGGCAACTATGCAAATAAAGGTAATTCTGAAGAGTTGGACTGTCAAGGAAATTGGGCAAAGCCAAAAATCCAGTTGAAGTTAGAAATGACACATCCCACAGGCAAGGGTCTGACCCTCCCTAGCATTTGATATTTATTTCCAGTATCCAGTGGTTGTCCTACCATTTGGGGGCTGAGAAGAAGGGGGAAAGGTTGTGGTAAGTGACTTCTGGTTGGGTCAGAGCATTCTGAAATCCTGGCAAGGCTTGTCAAAAAAGAAAGTGATAATAGGTCCCTCTGCAGTCCTTCCCCAGGGAAGAAAAGAGGAAAAATGGTAGCATACAGCCAGAGGGGTAGTGAAAAGGGTTGCACTGAGATCCCCAGGAAACTGGGTAAGAAACAGCTCTTAGAGGCTCTTCAAGGCAGTTCACCACATTTACCAAGCCCCTGCTAATGTGCCAAGTACTTGGATAGAGACTCTCAGTAAGATGACCATATAACTTGTTATCCAAACCAGAACACTTTAGGGTGAATAATTAATTGCACCACGACAAAAACATAAACTGGGAAGGCAAATCAGGATGTATGGTCATCTCAGCCATCAGAGTTGAGATCAACAAAGAGTCTGTATCCATAGAGAAAGCTCCATTGCATAAGAGAGATCTGTCAAGCACAAAGATGGTATAACCCAAGGCTGGCTGGGTATATTGAGATATTATGAAAAAGTCCCAAGGAAGAGTTGAAAGAGATCACATCTAGATAGGGGATTTGGCATTTAAGCTGAGTTTTAAGGGATGTAAAGAATTTGAACGTGTAGCAAAGAAAGACCAAACAGAGGCCATCAAATTCAGATGATTTAAAAAGACTTTTTGGCAGGGAGTGATGGCTCACACCTGTAATCCCAGCAGTTTAGGAGGCCGAAGTGGGAGGATCACTTGAGGACAGGACTTTGAGATCAGCCTGAGCAACATAGCAAGACCACATCTCTACTACAAGTAGAAAAAAAATTAGCTGGGCATGGTGACTCACACCTGTAGTCCCACCTACTCTGGAGGCTGAGGAAGGAGGATTGCTTGGGCCCAGGAGTTTGAGGTTGCAGTGAACTATGATGATGCCACTGCACTCTAGCCCAGGCAACAAGTGAGACCCTGTCTCAAATAGTAATAATAATAATAATTAAGATTTTTTTAAGAAGCCTCAGCCATGGCCCAGTGGCAGAGGAACATGGGGGCTCCAT
>CAUYRT010040382.1:0-16113 GCA_963574885.1 Lepilemur ruficaudatus
AGGCGTAAGTTTTCAAACTTTCCTTTTAAGATGAAGAACTCTTTTATTAAAAAAAAAAATCTTATTCAGACATGCACTATGTAAAACTGATGAATTCAGAGTCAGAAGTAGTTTGGCTGAAAACTGGGATAGGAGCTTTGAGGAATAAGATGTGAAAACCAGTAGACAAGGTGACCTCAAAGGTCCATTCATGCCTAACTGCTCCATTAACCACTTTATCAAAGTATACAGTCAGGGCTAGAAGATTTGAACTACTACTGACTGGTAGGGGTTTCTGAAATGCTAATTGGGCCAGGTATGGTGACTCTTGCCTATAATCCTAGCACTTTGGGAGGCCAAGGCAGGAGGATCCCTTGAGGCTAGGACTTCGAGACTGTCTCTATAAAAAATTTTTTTAAAAATTAACTGGGGATAGTGGTACATGCCTGTAGTCCCAGCTACTCAGAGGATCACTTGAGCCCAGGAGTTTGAGGTTGCAGTGAGCTATGATTGCCCGACTGCACTCTATCCCAGGCAACAGAGCAAGACCCTGTCTCCAAAAATATATATAACAATAAAATAAAATAAAATAATGCTAATTGAGGTCATTAAAATCAAGAGGCAGATACCACTTCACACCCATTGGGATGGCTACTATAATATTTTTTAAAAACTCAGAAAGTAACAAATATTGGCATGAATGTGGAGAAACTGGAATCCTTGTGCATTGCTGATGGGAATGTAAAATGGTACAGCTGATGTGGAAAACAGTATGGTGGTTCCTCAAAAATTAACTATAGAACTACCATATGATCTAGCAATTTTACTTCAGGTATATACCCAAATGAATTGCAAGTAGGGACTTGAACAGCTATTTGTACCCCCGTTTTCATAGCAGCATTACTCACAGTAGCCAAAAGGCAGAAGTGACCCAAGTATCCGCTGATGGATGAGTGGATAAATGATATGTGGTGTATACATGCAGTGGACATTCAGCATTAAAATGGAAGGAAAGTCTGATACAGCCCACAATGTGGGTGAACATTGAAGAAATTAATGCAAAGTAAATAAGCCAGACACAAAAGGACAAATGTCATATGATTCCCCTTATATAAGGTATGTAGAATAGTCAAATTCTGAGATACAGAAAGTAGAATAGTGGTTACCAGGGGCTGGGAAGAGGGTTAATGGGGAGTTATTGTTTGATGGGTACAGAAATTGAATTTGGGGTGATGAAAAACTTCTGGAGACAAATAGTGTGATGGTTGCACAGCAATTAGTATGCACATAACACCACTGGACTGTACATTTTTAAATGGTTAAAATTATGAATTTTATGTTATATATATTTTACCACAGTAGAAAAAAATCCAAAAAAATGAGAGGCAGAAATATATTTATCAGTTTTTGAAATTGTTGGGGTATACTAATTCTGTAAAATATGTGTAGAGAAAATCTACACAATGTGTATGGTAACCAGAGTAGGTCTCAAGCTATGTAATGATGAAAGAATTCTCTATGTGAGTATAATTTCTCAAATGCTGGTCTCAGGCTGAAAATTTCATAGTCACCAGACAAAGACCTGAGCAGCACTAAATGAGTGGTCATCCTCGTGGCTTTTAGACAGTGTCACGTTGTTCCTTGTTCACAGTGTTCTTGGAAGCCTATGTCTCCAGTTCTTATTTTTTATCAGAAGCCAGGAGAGAAGCTCGGGAACAAGGCTAAGGACCACATGCCATCACATTATCATTATCACATATGCTTAAAAGAGTCCAGAGTTGGTTCTCATAACCCCGTGTCAAACTACAGATGGAAACCCAGTCTCAGGAGCTCTGGCCGGGGCAGTGTTCAGTAATTATGCCCATAAAGTAAGGCAGAAATTTTGAGGTCATGACTTGGAGCCAAGGCTGGTCCCGCCCAGAGAAAGCATAGATTGGGTCTATGGTTTTAGCCTATCCTTCACACAAACATTATTTCTGAACAAACTTACTGTTTGACAATTAACAGACTTTCCTATCATCTGCTGTATACTAGTTCTGCTGTTGTAACACAAGACGATATTGAAGTATAACTTTAAGCAGTTCAAAGTCAGTATGGCAGCTTCACTATGCCTGGGACCTGGGCTTTTGCTATCTTATTTCTCTGCCATCCTAGGGAGTGGTACTTGTCATCATCTCAAGATGTCTAATTATATTCAGCAGCAAGATGGAGAAAAAGGGGCCGGCCGCGGTGGCTTACGCCTGTAATCCTAGCACTCCGGGAGGCTGAGGCGGGCGGATCGCTGCAAGTCAGGAGTTCAAGACCAGCCTGAGCAAGAGCGAGACCCCATCTCTACTAGAATAGAAAGAAATTAATTGGCCAACTAAAAATATATAGAAAAAATAAGCCGGGCATGGTGGCACATGGTGCTACCCCAGGCAGCAGAGTGAGACTCTGTCTCAAAAAAAAAAAAAGATGGAGAAAAGGGAGTGGAGGGCATGCCCTTTCCCTTTAAAGGCACAGCGCCAAAGTTGCATACGTCCCTCAGCTCCCATCCCAAGAACACAGATACACTCAGATGCAAGGGAGGCTGGGGGACGAATCTACTCCTAGTGTCCATATACCTAGCTACACTTCAGGGGTTCTTTTACTAAAGAAGGGTAGAACAGGTTCTAGGGCACAACTGGCAGTCTCAACTCAATGCTCTAAGGTACGAAAGAATCCCTGCTCCTTGCCCATTGGAACCCTTAGTCCTATCTAGGAAGTCAGTGTATCCATCATTGGTAGTTCAGCCTCTCAGGGCTAGCTTCTTGACTTTTAGAGCTATCTCTTTCACTAGTTCCTCTATCTTAAAGAAGACATCCAGGACAAGAATTTCCAACTCCAGAATCAATTGAATCAATCCTGGGGGCCAATGGAGACAGAACAGCTCAGGGTTTAGTGTTCTTTTTACGCAAAAATATTTTAGTGATGAGAATTACAGAGGGAACTCCTGTAATTCTGGGATAAGGAGGAGTATAGAGAGACTGGTTAAGTTTCGGAAACTTGGTCTGTCCCTGTAATGTGCAAGAATTTCTAAGGTTGGCATTTGGTGGTCTTGGCAGGAATAGGCTTTAGGTTTCAGGAGAGAAAGCAGTAGTCTTTGATAGTTAAGAAAATATGTCTGAGTGGGTCAATAATCACAGGCAGTGAAGTTTCAAGAGCAGCTGGGTTTGGGGAATATGGGGTTCCACATTTTATCATACAGAAGCAGGCTTCTGAGGCCTCTGAGTATTTCTTTGGTCACTGGTCAGACCTGTATTACAGCTTCTCTGATCCAGAGAAAACATTGAAAATGAACTGTCCCAGAGAAGCTTCCAAGCCCTTCAGAATTGCAGGGTCAGGGGTGGCAGATCCCTGATGAGTGACATGTCTGCTGTCAGGATTCTGCAGCAAGAATCTTAAAGCTGGCAAATGCTACTAAAAGAGTAAGCACCTCCCATTCAAGGCAGTGCTGCTGGCATGTCACAGCTGAAGTAGGGGTATACTCCAGAGTGGTGCCCAGGCTTAGCTTTGGATATGAGAGTGGTTCAGTGAGTAAACTTTGACACTTTACCTTAAGCAAGGAAACTACCACTCTCGACTGTGAAATAGGCTACTGGGGGTGACTTTACTATCTCCAGGCTCATAGTTCTCATAATTATTGGTACAGTAGTCCCTGCTTATCTGCAGAGGATCTATTCCAAGATTCCCAGTGGATGCCTGAAACTGTGGATAGTACCGAACCCTATATATAACATGTGTTTTCCCTATGCATACATACATATGTTAAAGTTTAATTTATAAATTAGACACAATAAGAGATTAACAACAATAACTAATAATAAATTAGAACAACATGCCAGTATCACTACTCTTGCACTTTGGGACTTATTGCACTTATTAAGTACAATAGGGGTTACTTGAATACAAGCACTGCAATACTGCCACAGTCGATCTGATAACCGAGATGGCTCCTAAGTGACCAACTGACAGTGGGTAGCATAGACAGCTTGGATCTGATGGACAAAGAGATGATTCACACCCCAGGTGGAACAGAGCAGGATGGCGCAAGAGTTAATCATGCTACTGAGAACAGCACACATTTTACAATTTATGAATTGTTAATTTCTGGAATTTTCCGTTTATATTTTTGGAGTGCAGTTACCATGGGTAACTGAGACCTCAGAAATTGAAACTGCGGACAAGGGGTAACTACTGTACTCCCAGTCTCACACTGAGGCTTTATAAGTGAGCCTGTTGTCCCAACCATGGTTTGTTCATGAGACAGGTTAGGTGGAATGGTCCAAACTAGGAAGATTAGAATCAAGGATCCAAACAAACCCACAAATTTAAGCAAAGACATATGGTTAAATATGGAAACACACTAAGTCATTCCTATTGCAAAGATAGTTTGTAGGTATATGAATTCAGAAAGTAGATCCACAACAAAAATGTAAACCCTAGATGGAAAAATCCATTTGGAATATGAGTTCCTTTACCCAAAATAAACAGAAAGAGGTTAGGGATCCAGCAACAGGCATTGGGACCACAGGAAAAATTTATTTTCCATCTAGAATATATCTGTTCTTTACATTTAGATATCTGTGACATAAACTAATGACTGCTGAAAGATATTCCAAATTCTACTGTTATTATTGGAATTAGAGGTTGAAAGTTGCACAGTGAAGCTTGGGACTTCCACATCCACATGAGCCTAGAGCCACTGGGAGGCTCCATGTAGAGGCTGAGGACCATTAAGTCCGCCTGTAGACTGTTCGCGCCTTTCTGACAGCCTGCCCTGTGGATTTCAGACTTGCCTCGCCAACCACCGCGATCACATAAGCCAATTTGTTGTAATAAATCTGTTAATATATATATATATATCCTACTGGTTCTGTTTCTCTGGTTGAACCCTGACTGATATACAAGTACTATAAAGTCATTTTAGTAAAATTTTAAAGAAGTAGTCATCAAGTAACATATTTTAAAATATATCATGAAAAATTATAATGCATTAAAATAATTATTTAAATTATAATAAATTATAATAGCTTTAATGAATTTGAAGATATTTTTCAACTCTAGCACACCATGAATGATAATCAACATTAAAAACTACTAAGTTCACATTATTTCCCAGCTTCCTGCTCCTTTTTAAAAGTAATGAATTTTAAGCCTTAACCATATAACTTAGTGATTTTGATGGGAAGAACAGCGTCTCTTTATCTTTAAAAATAAATTTCTTGAAATATTGTCATAGGCTTGCATTAATGCTCTCATTTTCCCTGTGTTGAATTAATAATCTTTTTGGAACTTTCCATAAAACAAAAAACTCACAAAGTTTTTCCTAAATGTATAGAAGATCTCATTTTCCCTGCTTTAATTTTACTTTCACTATAAAATATAATCTTATTGTTATGACAAACAGTAATGAATCTTCAATGCATAGCTATTTTTTAACTCGCACTTTATTTTTTTTGAGGCAGAGTCTCACTCTGTCACCTGGGCTAGAGTGCAGTGACGTCATCATAGCTCACAGCAACCTCAAACTCCTGGGCTCAAGCGATCCTCCTGCCTCAGTCCTCCCTACTGGACTACAGTTGCATGCCACAACAACTCGCTAATTTTTCTATTTTTAGTTAAGACAGGGTCTTGCTTTTGCTCAGGCTGGTCTCCAGCTCCTGACCTCAACCAGTCCTTCTGCCTCGGCCTCCCAGAGTGCTAGGATTATAGGCTTAAGCCACTGCTCCCAGCCTTAACTGGCATTTTTAGTTCTGTCTTAATAGAATCTAATTTCATGCTCTATTCTATTGCCTGAGGATATTCTAAAACACTTTAAATGGTTTAATTAAGCAATAAATTTCAATATATCAATAACCTAACCTATCTATTTACTGAATTGTGAATGAATGACTTCTTTACAGATCGTATTATTCTTAATGCTCTTATCTAAACAAGTAGTAATACAATTTACGCAATTCTCAATTATCCATACTTAGAGGAAAAACAGTGGAATGAAAAATCCAAAATGGCAAATCTTCCAAAAATCATTTACATCTGACCTCATATTTAAACACATGTAAAGGGTCTGGAACAGCACCTTGCATTTCATACATCCCTAGTTCTCAATCCTGGCCATGCAGCAAAATCAGCTGTGGAAGTTCTAACATGCACACCCATCTTGCCCCCAGAATGATTTGACTCAGTATGTCTGGAGAGGAGCCCTGGCTTGAGAACTCGCTTGCCTTCCTCTTCCATCTGATCAGCCAGTTCACTGATGCTCTTAATGTTGCT
The DNA here is from genome assembly GCA_963574885.1 of Lepilemur ruficaudatus. NCBI lineage: Eukaryota > Metazoa > Chordata > Mammalia > Primates > Lepilemuridae > Lepilemur > Lepilemur ruficaudatus. Next base: position 6,274 of record CAUYRT010040382.1, read on the forward strand.
CTGGAATCACAAAATACAGAAGAGGTGGAAGGTCCTGCCGTCCAACAGGCCCAGGTGGTCCAGACTATGCATAAAAACCTCCAGTGACAGCAGATTAACTTCTTCCTAAACAATCTGCTCCATTTCTGGAGAAGATTGCTAGAAAGTTATTTTTTATATTTAGCAGAGTCTGTCTGAATTTTACATTCACACCTCCCTTTTCAGTCCCCAATTTAGGGCCCCTTCCTATCATTCTGTCATTTGTGCTCCTTGTCTATCAAATGTTGCTGGAGAAAGTCACAAATAGGTATTGACTGGGTCTCCTCCAAATCTGAGTCACTCACTATCGCATGCCAGCTCTTGTATTCATATTTTTTGCCTGCTTCTCGGGTTCTCCACAGCAGCAGAACCAAAACTTCATATATTCTCAAAGCCCATTTTCACCCCCGCATTCCCCCAAGATGACCTCACCGCCCTGTTTGTTTGTTTAGCAGATTAAGGCCATCTTTTGGAGTCTGTCTTTTCCATCTTTAATGTCCCCATTTTCATGAATGAAGATGATAATTATGATAAGCATCTATTGCCAAGAAATGTCCCATATTTTTTCCAACTCTTAACAAATTCTCTTACGTCCATCTCAGTCTCTCATGCCTCTTCTGGAACATTTTCCCATCATTTACCTATTCTTTCTTTCTTTTTTCAATTTCTTTTTCAATAAGAATTCTCAGAGAACATACCTATTCTTTCTGGCCTCTGTACTCTTTCCCTTTGCCTTCAAATCACACTTAGGTCTCTCAGATTTTAAAAGCAAAAGAAAAAAGAAAAAAATGTTTAACCCTGACAACCTGACAATCTATCATTCCCTCTCCCCTTTCCTTACACAACATATTTCTAGGCGAAAAGATACATTAATCTACATTAGCTTCCCTGAGTCCCTCGCTCCTTCATTGCACACTGTCCGGCTCCCCCTCTGGCACGGTATTGACTTCCTGCTCTAATATGGTAGACTTTTCTCAGTCTCAGCTTCTGTACCCTCTTCACAGAATGTTACATTTCTTCCCCCAGTGTGATGTCTGCTTGCTTTGGACTTTATGCCCCTTGACTGCTATGCACTTGCCTTACAGCGCCTAACCCCTTCTAGCGTGCCTTACGGTGTCTGTTGCTGGTCTGCTTTGTCCCAGTAGATGGATGGCCACCAAAAGGCTCACATCCCTTGTAGACCGAGCACAGTCCCTTATACAGAGAAGGCAAACTGTAAATATTTGATGAGCAATTTTGAACATTTTAGAAATTTACAATGTTCTAAGTAATAATGAAGCCACAAAGAGAAAATACATCTGGGTAGCTCTTTCTCCAATTTTCCCTCTTCTTGCCCCTCCATACTTTCCCCTTCACATAAGGGATAGCTTTTATAGCTAATAAAATGTGTGTGCAAAACCAAGCTGAAGCCCAACTGGGCATCCCTCCTCTTTTAGAGGAAGAGTACATTTAATTATTCATTAAATCATATTTGTTTGTGTGTATGTATATATGTATAAATACACACGTAAGTAGTACATTCTTATAAAGTACTCTTACCAAACTAAAACATAAAGCCCTCTGCCTTTGGCAGTTTGATGAGTATGTTTTAAATCATTTCTTCTATGCATGTAGCACCTTCAACAGAAATGCAAACCAAGATTCACTATAAATAATCCTGATTGAGATAATCAAACACTGTAGGCATGTGACTTCCTATTTTTCTTTCACTTTGATTTTTATCTACCATGTTCTTTGAGATACAGTTACTCCTGTTTATTGCTGCTGATTCCTGACACTGTGTCCTCCTGAAGGGTATGCATCATTTTCCTGTTTTCCCAAATGTATATGTATGTTAAAAATCTTTCCTCTAAGTGGGGAAATTTATAGCAAACAAAAAATGCTGCATCCGTTTATATTTTCAGAGAAACCCTGAAAGAGTCAAAGCAAGTACATTTAGCTAAGCTGAGCAACAACACCAAAATGATAAATTCTGGGAAAGATAATGACTCAGGAAAATGTAGACTGCAATAAATAGATGAAGTCTCAAAATGATAGCTCTGTGACATGAATGTGATATAAAATTCATTTTTAATCATAAAATGGCACATTTGCATAAGCACTTATTAAGTATCAAGCACTGTTCTGAGCACATTGCATACGTGACATGATCCGATCCTCACACCCACCCTAAGAGGTAGGTGCTATCATTATTCTCATTTTATAGATGGTGAAACTGTGCCCACGTCACACTGTTTGTAAGTAGTAGATCGAGTATTCAAATTCGGTCTGTCTAACTTCAAAGCTCCCTTATTTCATTTCTTCAACAAATACTAACTGAACATCTAGTCTGAGCCAGGCATTGGTAAACAAGCAGAAAATGGTCTCTGTCTGCATGGAATTTACAGTCTAGCACTAGAGACAGACATTAATCAGTTAATGAGACAAATAATTATTTGTATGAGAACTGTGATACACACCGTGAACAAAGGAATCCTCTCCAACATATTCCAAGCTGTAGACAGTGCCTATGTTAGATGCCCAATAAATATTGGTTGAAGCCGGGCGCGGTGGCTCACGCCTGTAATCCTAGCACTCTGGGAGGCCAAGGTGGGTGGATAACTCAAGGTCAGGAGTTCAAGACCAGCCTGAGCAAGAGTGAGACCCCATCTCTACTATAAATAGAAAGAAATTAATTGGACAACTAAAAATATATGTAAAAAATTAGCCGGGCATTGTGGCACATGCCTGTAGTTCCAGCTACTTGGGAGGCTGAGGCAGAAGGATCACTTGAGCCCAGGAGTTTGAGGTTGCTGTGAGCTAGGCTGATGCCACGGCACTCTACAGCCCGGGCAACAGAGTGAGACTCTGTCTCAAAAAAAAAAAATATATTGGTTGAAGATTGAATAAGTTTCCTGTGAAAGTACATAATGGTGGACTTATGCCCTGTCTTGGTGGAGGCCAGGGAACACTTTCTGAGATGGTGACATGTAAGCTGAGGTTTGAAGGGTGATTTGAGCTGACTGGGAGGTAGGAGAAGCTTGTGTTTTAAGGGGTGTTTTAAGCTTCGTGCCTATAGTGCTTTATTCAAGGAAGAACCTTGGTTGGTAGAAAGTAGACCAATGATGTTGAAGCATGGAGGGAGAATGAGCGTGAGTGAGGGCAGCCTAAGACAAACTGTGGGGGCAAGAAGGGCGATGGTCATCCAGGGCCATCTGAGCCATGGGAAGATTTTTATCTTGATTCTAAGAGCAATGGGTCACCAGGGAAGTGTTTTCATAAGGAGAATGTCAGCAACAGATTTCCACTGATCATTCTAGCTGGAGCAGTTATCAATTGTAGCGGTCTAGGCTTGGACAAGGATTCTGGCAGTGGAGAAGGAGAGAAGTGAACAGATGAGTGATGCTTAGGAGGTGATTGCCTGAATACGAAGGGTAAGACAGAGGGAGTGCATCTGTCAGGGTGCCTGTGTTGGTTACCCATTGCTGCATAACAAATTACTCCAAAGTGCAGTGACTTAAAATAACAATTGTTTGTTATTTCACATGGTGTCTTCAAAGGTCAATAATCTGGGAACAGCTTACCTAGTTCTGGCTTAGTCTTTCAAGAGGTTGCAGTTAAGCTGTTGACAAGTGTTGTAGTCATCTAAGTTAGGACTAGGGCTGGAGGATCTGCTTTCAATGTCACTTCCATGGTTGTTTACAGGCTTAGTTCCTTAACATGTGGGTCTCTCCTTGGGGCTGCTTGACGTGGAAGCCAGATTCCCCCAAAGTAAGAATCCCAAAGAGAATCAGAGAGAGAGAGAGAGAGAGAGAGAGAGAGAGAGAGAGAGAGAGAGAGAAAGCAAACAAGAAAGAAGCCAGTGTTTTTTAGGAGCTAATCTCAGAAGTGACACACCATCAATTATACCATATTTTACTGGTCACATTGGCCAAATCTGATACAAGGTGGGAGGGAACTACACGAGGATGTGAGTATTAGGAAGGAGACAGAGGTCACTAGGGGCCACTTTGGAGGCTGGTTATCACTGCCATTTGATGGCACTTTCAAATTAGGATAATTTGTGAAGAGTGTGTATGTATATCTGTGTGTGTGTGAACAGTTTGTTTTCTTACAAAGGGACAATTGACAGGATGTATGCAGGGATTAGGGAGACCAAAAAGGGATGATGCAAGTTACTGGAACTCTGAATGAGAGAGAATCACAGAGCGCGGACCTACCTTGGGAGGGTCATGTTGGGAGACGTGCAGCCAGCAATGCGCTGGAGCCAGCTCACAGGACACGTGGGAGCTGATTGTGTCTTTTCCCAACTCTGAATTCAGTGATGGCACATGGACAGCCTAAAATCGGCCATGGTGGGAATATTATGACATGGAAATTGTCAAAAACCATAAACCAAAACTTGTTTTGTTTTGTTTTTTTTCAGAGAGTCAGTTGTTAGACCTTTACCAGCACAGCACTAGGCACAGCCAGGCTGAGGCTAGTGGGTAAGAGAACTCACACCCAGACCTCACTCTCTCTAGGCAGAGGGAGGACCAAACTCAACCAGGAAGCCAGAGAACACAGGAGTCTCTCTACATGTTCTACACAAACTATCACCTGGGAACGACAGCGGGGTCGAGCAGGATAGAGAGTGCGTCTAGCATAGCAAGGCTACCTATCAGGGATGACTCTTAAGGGTCTTCTCTGAGCAACCGTGTGGACAGTGATTGAATTAACTGAAAGGGAAACAGACAAGGTATCATTTGTCACATTATCTCTTTTTTGTTTTTGTCTTTTTTGTTTTTTGTTTTTTTTTTGAGACCGAGTCTCACTCTGCCCTGGCTAGAGTGCCGTGGCGTTAGCCTAGCTCACAGCAACCTCAAACTCCTGGGCTCAAGCGATCCTCCTGCCTCAGCCTCCCGAGTAGCTGGGACTACAGGCATGTGCCTCCATGCCCGGCTAATTTTTTCTATATATTTTAGTTGTCCAATTAATTTCTTTCTGTTTTTCTAGTAGAGACGGGGTCTCACTCTTGCTCAGGCTGGTTTCAAACTCCTGACCTTGAGCGATCCACCGCCTCGTCCTCCCAGAGTTCTAGGATTACAGGCGTGAGCCACTGCGCCCGGCCTGTCACAATATCTCTTAATTAGACTTTCTTACCATCCTTATCACTCTTGATTTCCCACATCAATGGAGGAAACTTTGGCAGACAGTTGAGAACATTGGATTTTCTAGTGGGGTCATTGAGTGAATTTTGTTGTGTTTTGTTTTTGATAAACAATAGAAACTGTGGCTAAGTTGACAAAACAATTATTAGAAAGATATGGGACAGCTAACAGAATTGAAAAAGGACCTGAAGAATGAGGATTAGCCACAGGGTAGAAAGTAATTGATGATCTCCTCAGAGCATCATAATTGAAATAAGCCCTGGTCCAGTTTTTTATTAACAGTCCAAGTTGCCCTGCTCAAGATGCAGTGTTCTGGAATAAAATTCGATTGGCTCACTTCAGCCAGTGGCTACTGTTGGTAAGAAGGCAGGGTTCCTTAACTATTTAAGCATGGATTAGGCTAGATTTGGTCCAGGAAGGCTGAGAGAAGACATGTGGGCTCGGTCCCCCACTGGGACAGCCACAATGAGAAGCCAATACTTGCCAACAAAGAGCTTGGAGGGCTCTTAACAGAAGGAGGAGTGGGCTCTGGGAAGCCAAGGAGCAGCCAATGCCCTTGGCTTCAATCTGGGACATAACCTTGCTCTAGGGTCCCTCCTGAGTTCCAGGGAGAGAGTAGCAACTTTCAGACCGTTAATGTGGAAGGAACTGGGAATTTGTTGTTCTTTAAAAATCTCTAGGCATAATGTCAATAGTTCAGAATGCCATACTATTAGACATTAAGAGAATTAACATTTAGAAATCAAAGGTATGTTTGTAAATAAATGTTGAAACTAAAATAAATAAGAAGCTGAAAGAAAAGATGAAATGTACTGATGTTTACAAGGAAAATCAAATACCACTGTTTTGGCCAGGCGCAGTCGCTCACACCTATAATCCTAGCACTCTGGGAGGCCGAGGTGGGAGGATCGCTCAAGGTCAGGAGTTCGAAACTAGCCTGAGCAAGACTGAGACCCCCATCTATGCTAAAAAATAGAAAGAAATTAATTGGCCAACTAAAAATATATAGGAAAAAATTAGCTGGGCATGGTGGCGCATGCCTGTAGTCCCAGCTACTTGGGAGGTGGAGGCAGAAGGATCGCTTGAGCCCAGGAGTTTGAGGTTGCTGTGAGCTAGGCTGACGCCACTCTAGCCCAGGCAACACAGTGAGATTCTGTCTCAAAAAACAAAAAAAAACAAAAAAAAAAACCCACTGTTTTGCTAAATCTGTTGACCACATTAGTATGTTCCCTAGCATTGGGTGTTAGAGGGAAATTTAGAGTTAAAAATGGAGGCAGGCTGTAAGTATTATTAATTTGCAGGAGGCTTTCTGGTATGCCTCAGTTGTAAATATGAGTTAAGAGAAAATGCTTGGCCTTTAAGGCCCTTAACGCCATGGCCTCCCTACCTGTACTGTTCTGCTCTCTCCACTCCTTCAAGCTCTTTGCCCTTTAAGACCCAGCCCACATGTCTTCTCTCTGAGCCTTCCTGGACCAAATCCAGCCCAATTCATGATTAAATAGTGCTTCTTGTCTGTGCCATGCACTTGGTATTTCCTAAATGTCCCCTTAACTTGTTATGTTTCCTTTTATGTGTACATCCTGATCCTCATCTGGGATCCAAGAATACTGGAGGCAGGATCTCTGTCTGGTGATAACAAGTTGGCTGTTAGAGGTTTAATGTAACTTTCAAAAGACTTGATCTTTCGGCCAGGTGTGGTGGCTCACACCTGTAATCCTAGCACTCTGGGAGGCCAAGGCGGGAGGATCGCTCAAGGTCAGGAGTTTGAAACCAGCCTGAGTAAGAAGAGCGAGACCCCATCTCTACTAAAAATAGAAAGAAATTAATTGGCCAACTAAAAATACATAGAAAAAATTAGCCGGGCATGGTGGCGCATGCCTGTAGTCCCAGCTACTCGGGAGACTGAGGCAGAAGGATTGCTTGAGCCCAGGAGTTTGAGGTTGCTGTGAGCTAGGCTGACACCATGGCACTCTAGCCCAGGCAACAGACTGAGACTCTGTCTCAAAAAAAAAAACAAAAAAAACTTGATCTTTCTTCCCTTTTCTAGTTCCTCTTCTTCTGCCTAAACCTCAAAAATATGGGCCTTAACAAGGGTTTGTCCCTCTTCCCTCTTTTTTTCTACCTCACAATGTTATGTGTTAAAGATTAATTAATGAGAATATACACGTTGAAGTCCCAGCAGGACTTACACTCAGATTTTTAATTCTGTTTGATGCTCTTCCCACTGTAAGCCAAGGTCTTCCAAGCACATGCACTTCCCTCTAATGGGTGCTAATGTTGATAGCATTTGCCTCATGCTACATGTTCTTCCTCAATGATCTCATCCACTGGGGTAGTTTCCACTGTGATCTTTAAGGGGATGACTCTCCATCTGCCTCCTGCTGACTCATCTCCTAAGCCCCAGGCCCATATTTCCAACGGGATGTTCTGTAAACATCTGAGACTCTGCATGTCCTAAATTGAACTCATCCTTCCATACAAACCTAGCGCTTCTCTTTATTGAAACACTTGATCTCAATCATACCTATGCTAGATGTGACTTATGCTTGAGGTCTCAGAAGCATTTCAGCTCCAGAATCTCCCTCTCACCCTCTCCTAGCTGGTTTCAGTTGCCAAATCCTGATTGAGTCTCCCAGTGTTCCTAATATCCCATTTTCTCTGCAGCCCTACGTCCAACCATCATTAAATCTCAACTCAGACCCTGCCAGAATGTCTTGACTAGTCCCTCTATCTGTCCCCTGCCTCAGCCCATCCTCTACACTGTCACCAGAGTTCTTTTCTTAAAACACTGATAAGATCATGTCAAATCCCAGCAGCACCCCCAAACCCTGCCATGTACCAAAGATGTCGCATGCAAACATTCCAGGCTATCCACAATTTGTAGCCCCAACCAAACTTTCTAGCCTCATCTTCTTCTATAACCCTGAACCCCGTTCCGCCTCCTTATTTTACATTCCTGCAATATGCCTTCCTCTGTCACACAATTAACTTGGCAAAAGAAGTTTCCTTTGTCTTGAGTGGTCTTGCCACCAGGATCTTTCTAATCCTGCATCCTCCAAGACACCTTACAAATTCTACCAGTCAAAATTAATTGTTCCTTCTATTAGCAATAACCACCCATTATAGAGAACTGAATATATGCCAGGGCCTTTACACATGTAACCTCATTTAGTCCTGATCACAGCCCAGCAAGTTAGGTATTACAAGCCCACCATCCCTTATCCAAAGCCATGAGGCCAGCTGTGCTTACAAATTTAAAATGCCTTGTTTTTTTAGAAAGATAGTACAGTGGTATAGATCTCAGTTTCCCCACCTGTAAAATGGAGAGGATAGAAACAAGCCCAGTACCTCCCTCATGGGATTGTTATGTAACAGGCAATGTGCTCCCTCAGAGATGAACCTGGTGAAACATCTTTTTAAATGCATTTTTGAGGTCTATTTGTTTGACTGTTCTAAACAGTACTGGCTCCTGAATAATATGTTACCAGGAGAATAAATGGATGTAATGCTTGCAGTTACCTACTATGTCCCAGGAAGGTGATTCGAGTCTTCACTTTGGGGGGGGGTGCTGCATTTCTTTTTCCTTCTTTGCTTCTCCTTCCTTCTGCCACTCACCCCACCCTTTGCTCAGCATTTCCAATCAAAAGCACAGGCCTTCTGCTACTGCAGTTAGAGCTCTTTCTTCAGTTTCCTGGCCTATTTTTACTATTAATTCAAGATTTTCAAGCTAGACAATTATTCCCTTCTCTCTCATGACAAAAGCACTTCATAACAGTTATGCTACATTTTAGGCATTCAATGTAAATGCCGTGAACATGAGTTTATTCTTCTTCTTTATTCTTCCATGAGTCTGGATGCAGAAGAGGCCAAGAATTTCATGCAGAAAGGGACCCTGAAGATCAGCTAGTACATGGGACCTGGGTTTACTGAATTATCTATTACATTTGAAGAAACTAAGGAGCAAAGAGGTGGAGTGTGACCAGGCTCAAGCTCACACAGCTCGTTAGGGAGACAACACTGGCTAGATCCCAGCTGCTCCCACCCCAGATCTGTTTTCTGCCACTGTAGCTTAATTTTTCTTAGAATTTTAGACAAATAGAATCGTATAGTATGTATTTATTTTGTATCTGGCTCCTTTCACTCTGCATAATGTTTTTGAGATTCATCCATATCATTGCACATACTGGAAGAGCATGCTTTTTATTGTTGAGTAGTATTTTATCGTAAAGACACACCACGATTTATTTAGCGATTCTGCTGCTGATGGACATTTGGGTTATTTCTAGGCTTTGGCTGTTATGAGTAAAGCTACTATGAACATTCTTATATATGGCTTTTTATGAATATGTATTTTCATTTCCCTTGGGTAATACTTATGAGTAGGTTTGATGGTCATAGGGTAGTTGCATATTTCCTTTTACGAGAAATTGTCAGTTGCGTCACATCCTCACCCACCATTGGGGGTTGCTGGTCTTTTAAATTTTAGTCTTTCTCTTTTTTTTTTTTGATTTTTTTTATTTTTTTCAGACAGAGTCTCACTCTGTTACCTGGGCTAGAGTGCCGTGGCATCAGCCTAGCTCACAGCAACCTCAAACTCCTGGGCTCAAGCGATCCTCCTGCCTCAGCCTCCCGAGTAGCTGGGACTACAGGCATGTGCCACCATGCCTGGCTAATTTTTTCCATATATTTTAGT
>CAUYRT010040387.1:0-20491 GCA_963574885.1 Lepilemur ruficaudatus
GTAATTACCCCCTCCACCCCCCTAGTTCTTAGAGCAGCAAGCTCAGTACAGAAGCAGATAGCATTCATTAGAGTTTTTTAACAAGTTAACCCTACAGGGGTGTCTTTCTTCTAAAAAAAGGATTTTCTTAGCCCATCACAATGGGACCTCTCTGTGCCTTACTTTCCTAATCTCTCTTCTAATCTGTGGTCTCCAGATCTTGATCCTCACAGCTGAGAATCAGTCGTGAGTATTGTATTGTTATGACTGGAAAAACCATTATTTGCTTTTCAGCCAAATGGTATAGAATAATTGCATGTCTGTTCTTTCACTGCTTTTATTATTGTTCTTTGGTGTTTTCTAATTGTTTTTCTGTTCTTCTTGCTTTGGTTTCCCTGCCCCTTTAGGCTACGCCATAATTTCAAGGATAGGACCACTCTGTAACCCACCCCCACCACTCTGCTTTGGGGGCTTTGTCCTCTCTTCTCATGCCCCAGGCTGATGTTTGCTCTCTGGTTCAGCTGTCGTATACTCTCGCCCAAGGACTTCCCTGCACAACACCCTTGGGGCAGGTCTTCTCTTTCTCTGAGTCTACCACTTCTAGTATTTGGTTTGCTCCCTTGTTTTGCAAGGCTCCATCATCAAGTGACTTCCTAAGAAAGGGTGTGTAGGAGGTCATCTTTCTGAGTCAGCTCTCTTGTGTATGAAGACGGGCATGTTCCACCTTCATACTTAATTGATAACTCAGTTCAGGAATCAGCTGTCCATCAGCCAAATTTGGTTGCCTTCCTATTTTTGTACAGCCTGTAAATTATGACTGTTTGTTACATTTTTAAATGGCTGAAAAAGATCAAAAGAAGAAGATTTTGTGACACATGAAAATTATGTGCAATTCAAATTTTAGCAGCCATGAATAAAGTTTTATTGGAACCCAGCCTTGTCCATTCTTTTTTTAATGTGTATTTTTATTGTATTTTTAATTATTATAGGTACATGATAGTTGTATATCTTTATAGGGTACATGTAATGTTTTGATATAGACATACAATCTGTATTAATTAAAACAGGGTAACTGGGGTATCCGTCACCTCAGACATTTATCATTTCTTTGTGTTGGGAACATTCTAATTCCAATCTTTTAGTTATTTTAAAGTATACGCTATCTTACTGTTGATTATAGTCACTTTGTTGTGCTATCAAATATTGTTCATTCTATCTAACTGTCTAACTATATTTTTGCATCCAGTAACCATTCCTACTTTATTTCCCCCTCCCTGATCCCCTTCCCAGCCTCTGGTAACTGTCATGCTACTCTCTGTCTCCATGAGATCAATCGTTTTTAATATTTAGCTCCCACATATGAGTGAGAACATGCGAGGTTTGTCTTTCTGTGCTTGGCTGACTTCACTTAACATAATGTTCTCCATTTCCATCCATGTTGTTGCAAATGTCAACTTCATTCTTTTTTGTGGCTATATAATATTCCGTTGTATATATGTTCCACAATTTCTTTGTTCAGTCATCTTTATCCAGTCATCAGTTGATAGACACTTAGATTGATTCCAAATCTTGGCTATTGTGAATAGTGCTGCAATAAACATGGGAGTGCAGATATCTTTTCAATGTACTGAATTCCATTCCTTTGGATACATCCAGCAGTGGGATTGCTGGATCCTATAGTAGCATCTCATTGTAGCTTTGATTTGCATTTCTCTGATGGCTAATGATGTTGAGCATTGTTTCATATACCTGTTGGCCATTTGTATGTCTTCTTTTGAGAAATACCTATTCAGATCCTTTGTCCATTTTTAAATTGAATTATTTGATTTTTTTCTTATTGAGTTGTTGGAGCTCCGTATGTGGTCTAGTTATTAATTCCTTGTCAGATGGGAAGTTTGCAGGTATTTTCTCCCATTCTGTGGGTTGTCTCTTCACTTTCTTGATTCTTTCCTTTGCTGTGCAGAAGCTTTTTAGCTTGATATGATCCCATTTGTCCAATTTTGCTTTGGTTGCCTGTGCTTTGGGGGTATTACTCAAGAAGTCCTTCCCCAGACCTGAAGCATTTTCCTAATACTTTCTTTTAGTAGTTTCATAGTTTCAGGTCTTAGATTTAAGTCTTTAATCCATTTTTATTTGATTTTTGTATATGACAAGAGATAAGGGCCTAGTTTAATTCTTATGCATATGGATATCCAGTTTTCCCGGCACCGTTTATTGAAGAAACTGTCCTTTCCCCACTGTTTGTTCTTGGCAACTCTGTCAAAGATAAATTCACTCTAGATGCATGTATTTATTTCTGAGTTCTCTGTTCTGTTCCATTGGTCTATGTCTGCTTTTATACGAGTTCCATACTGTTTTGGTTACTACAGCTCGGTCGTATAATTTGAAGTCAGATAACGTGATTCCTCCAGTTTTGTTCTTTTTGCTCAGGATGGCTTTAGCTATTCTGGGTCTTTTTTGGTTCCATATAAACTTAAGGATTATGTTGTCTATTTCTGTGAAGAATTTCATTGATATTTTGATGGGGATTGCATTGAAGCTGTAGATTGCTTTGGGTAGTATGGACATTTGAAAAATATTGATTCTTCCAATCCATGAGCATGGAATCTCTTTCCATTTTTTTTGTGTGTCCTCTTCAATTTCTTTTCTCAGTATTTTATAGTTTTCATTATAGAGATCTTTCATTTCTTTGGTTAAGTTTATTCCTAGGTATTTTATTTTATTTGTAGCTATTGTTTCTTCTTTAGATTGTTTACTGTTGGCATGTAGAAATGCTACTGATTTTTATGTGTTGATTTTTTATCCTGTAACTTTACTGAATTTCTCAGTTCTAACCATAACCATGGATAACCGGACTCCCCTTGTCTCTCCGACCTCTTCTGCTCTGCTGCAGCCACACCTGTCCCCTTGTTCCTGCAGCACCAAAGGACTCTAGGGGTGACTGGATATGTGCATTGGGGTTCTCTCTTCCCTCGGCTGTCCGCACAGCTCACACTTGTATGTCCTTTAGACTGTTCCTCAGAGGTCACCTTCTCTGTGAGTCCTTCACTGGCCATTCCATCTAAATTTTAGCCTCTCCATAGATTCTATGTGTGTCCCATCCTGATTTATTTTTTCCTCCTTAGTACTTATTTCTACATAACACATTATATTTTACTTTTTAAAATCTTATGTAGGTATCACAGCACCATCCTGATTGAGCATGAGAAAAGCAGCTCCCTGAGGGCTGGACTTTCCTTTGTTCACTGCTGTATGCCCAGTGCCTAGAACGGTGCCCCAAACAATTTGCGGAATGAATGAACATAAAATTCTAGGGTGAAATTTAGATCCTTCAGCACTCTGAAGGCTTTCTTCACTTACCTTCTAACCCTCGATGTTACTTATGAGAAATATGGTACTTTTTAATTCCGTGTTTCTGTGGAAGTATCTGGTACCTTTTAATTCCCTGTTTCTGTGGAAGTGACTTGTTTTCTCTATTTGGGAGCTTTTATGATTTTTCTCTTTATCCATGGTATTTAGAAATTTTACAATGACTTGAAATTCTTTATCCTAGGCACTCAGTGAGACTTTTTAATCCAAATATTCTTGGACTTCCCTTCCAGGAAGTCATTTATGTTATTTCTTTGATAATGTCATTGACTAATATTAGTATTTCCTGAACTATTCACTTGAATTTATCATCCAACCTTTCTGTTAAAATCTTTATTTAACAATTATATTTGCAATAGCCAAGTGTTCTTGTTCTCAGATTATTTATCTTTCTTAGCACCTTGCTTTTTTTGTGTGGATACAATATCTTCAGGAATCTCTCTAGGGATTCTGATTACATTGACATTTCCCCCCCTTTTCTATAACATTTTACAGTAACCAAACAGAGAGACGTTGTCATGCCCCAGCACCTGCTGGAAGAGGCTCTAATGCCGGAAAGTGGAGTTTTCACACTGTGTGCCTGCGTTGATGTGCACTGCCCGTGTTCTCTGCGTGAGTTCAGTGTTTCAGAGATGCATCCTCAGTACATTGCCCAGGGTGGGTGCACTGGCGTCCCTGCAAGCTTGTGCGTGTTTGCTGTGTACAGGCCGGGCTGATGGAGACATTTGAAAGAGGCGTATGGGAGACGGCCAGGTTCTTACAGACCTTTAACTAATCTTCCTGTTTTCAGTCCCATCCCTTCTTTAGATTGTTCGAATTCTCTTGGCTTTTGCATACTGGTGCTCTCGGGGATTCTACACCACAGATGGCGGTTCCCTTCACCATCGCGTCCTCCTTGCCGCTGGGACGCTGTGGGCCCTGCCTGCCTCCGTCTGTTCTCTCTCCTCTGTCAGCTTTCAACTTCCAGAAATCTGCTGAGATCTCTCAAGCACTGATGTTCTCCCTCCAAGTTCTTTTTCTTTTTTTTTTTGGTTATTGTGAGTTTATATCTTCATATACTTTCCTATCATTTTAATGAAGTCTTTGGCGGGGAGAGTGAGAAAAAGAATCCGTGGTCAGTTCACCGCCTTGAACTGGAAGTGCAGCCACCTTGAGGATTATCCTAATTCTACACATCAGGTGATCTATGCTCAAAGAATGTAAGCGGGTCAGACCCTGGCCCCATAATTGTAAATAGCATGCCCTTTGAGGACCTCTTTTGTGACGGCATCTAAAAGCCTGGGAGAAACCAGCCCAGGCTATTGATGACACTAAATGTCTTTAACATCATCTAGTACTTTTGATACCACATGAAGCAGAGAATTAGAGGAAAATTCCATGCAGGGGGATGATGGGGCAGTACTTCCCAGAAATAGAAGTGAATGCAAATAAAAAGCCCTTGAGAGAACTTTCATTTCTTGGTCAGCATTTTCTTTCATTTTTTCATTCTCCACAGACTTAATTTACATTTTATCTTTGTGTTAGTGCATTTGGGCTGCTATAACACAATACTGTAGACTGGTGGCTTACAAATGACAGACATTTATTTCTTATAGCCTCTTGTTTCTAGAGGCTAGAAGTCCAAGATCAAGGCACCTGCAGATTCGGTGTCTGGGGAAGGTCTGTTTCCTGGTTGCTAGAGGATTAGCTCCTTGCTGCGTCCTCACATGGCGGAAGGGGTGAGGGAGCTCTCTGGGGTATCTTTTACAAGGGCACCAATCTCATTTATGAGGGCACTGCCCTCACAGCCTAATCACCTCTCAAAAGCCCTACCGCCAAATACCATCACGTTGGGGATTAGGTTTCAACATAGAAATTTGGGGGTGACATAAACATTCAGTCTATGGCAGTCTTCTTGTGAAATGAATACAAAGAAAATGAGAGGAAGTCTGAAACCAGTTTCAGAAGTAGTAGTTTTCAAATTATTGTCTATTTTCCAAGGGCAATAGCTTTTACCAAATAGTAACTTTATTAACTATTCTTTCTTTCTCTGCTCTTCCAACAACATTATTTTTAACACAGTTTTGTTGGCATTTGGACTGTGGGATGTAGGGTATATTAGGATGCAGACCATGTTTAATCTGTAAATTTAAAAACTGAAAAAGCAGATACACCGTCATGCCATACAGATTTCCACTTTGCTTTTGAAAGTGTCACACTTAACCTTTGCAATGAAGTGAAACCAGTTTCTGTCTAGAATGTCAGCTGTCACCAACATATCTTGAAATTGGAAAAATCTAAGGTCAATGAATTATTTATTTCTCTACTCAAAATGGCCCCTTTCTCCTTGCCCTGGGGGTCCGTAGGCCAGGAAACAGACCTTCTATTTGTCCTGGTCTAAGCAGTTCATGCTTACAAAGGAAAATGGGAGGAGTGATCTGCTTTTGTAACATGTGGGATTGGTGGGGTCTGCAGGCAACGAAGCCCTGCCTGGTCATTCTTAGGAAGGGGCACATGCAGTGAGCGCAAAGGGGAGGAAGGCCACGTGTTGGGGAAATCTGGTCCCAGGGGGTGAATACTTAAGGTGACTGTGAACCCAATGAGAAATGTTTAATGCTGTGCTTGCATTGAGGCCTTCTCGTGTTGGTGATTAAGTGACAAATTATTCTTTCTTATTGAAATCGCATCAGCTACCTTCCAGATTCTGGGCTAGTTTTAGAGCTTAGGTTTTAGTTTGCATGCTAATTCGTCTGTTTCTTAGAGATGGAATGATGAGAGTCATTAGTTTTCCAGGTCAGCAGTGTGATCTTGGTAATGATGAAGGGGGGTAATGATGAAGTATTATATTATAGTCTAATATAATACTTCAGATTTTCTTTCAGTCGTATGGCTGTGTTTATGATTTTGCCTTTGCATGGCTCTTCACTTTTGTTAATATTGGCTTGAGAGATGCAACTTGAGTTTGGATGAAAGTTTTGCATACTGTAGTTGGCACCTTTCTAAGATAGATCCCTTTGGTCCCTGCCTCTTGGAATTTACATCTTGTGTAATCCCTTCCTCTCCAGTGTGGATTGGACCAAGTAACTTGCTTCTAATGAATAGGATATGGCAAAAGTGACAGGCCATCACCTCTGAGACTAGGTTACAAAACCTTGCTCTCACTCTATTCTCTCTCTCATACACACACAGATGAAGCCAGCTGCCGTGTTATGAAGCTGCGCTAAGGAGAAGTCCATGTGACAAGTAACCGAGAGTGGCTTCAGGACAATAGGTAACATTGTACTGAGGCCCTAGGTCCAGTCACCTGTAAGAAACTGAATCCTAGCAACAACCACATGAGTGATCTCAGAAGAGTTTCCTTCTCCCGAGAGCCTTGAGACGACTGCAGTTCCAGCCGACAGGTTGATTGCTGTCTGGTAGGAGATCTTTAGGTGGAGAACCCGGCTTACGTGCAGAAACCATGTGATTATGGGTGTTTGTTGTTTTAAGCCTTTACATTTTGGAGTAATCTGTTTAGCAAGTGTAAGATTAATACACATGCTCATGTTCTAGCTACCATATTTGGAAGATTGCATTAGCCCATTTCTAATGATTTATTTCCTTTGTTTTGAAAGCAGAGTATAAATATAGTGAGAATGTATTCTTTCCCCAAGAAGTTTTAGAGAAATAAGATGCTGGTGTTGAAAAGGAGAGGGGGGAGGGTGGGAATTTGTGCCTGATGGCTTTGAGTACCTCTAACTTTCAGCCTGCCATTTTTCTTTTCCAGTGTGTGAAAGAAAAGTTTTGAAGTTAAAGACTCTGCTATGTGTGCTGCCAAAGAATGGCAGGCTACAACTTATTTTTATCCTAAAATACTTTGTACAAATTTATCCGTACCCTCTGTTTAGCAGAGCATTACGAACGATGAGGAGAGGAAAAAGGATGGAAATTTGAAAGAAGATTGAACCTAAACGAGGTTGATGATGATGAAAAAGTGGCATTTGACCCAACCATGCTGAGAACAGATCTGCAAATCATCTTACTCTGCGTGCCTGTAAATAAACATCTTTGTCCCCGAAACAGAAAAGCAAAGCCATGTACTGCTTCACACATGTGTCATGGATGTGAACACTCTGGGCAGTATTTAATGACACATGAAGTCAGACAGATGCGGCATGCCTGCTTTGCATGGATTGTGTCCTGGACATTGTCATCAAGGAAGGGTTTAATAAAAAGAAGAAGGAACAATAGAATTGAGGAAGTAGAGATGACATTTCCTCTTCTTTTGAAAGAGCTTTATTCTCCGGTCGGCTTCTAATGTTAGTCCTGCATGGACTGAGCCTCCAGAGCTGTGACTGCTACTAGTGCAATTCTCAACTTTTGCCTCCGAGTACTATGAGCTTTCTGACTTCAGGAATAAAGAGGCAGCTCTTGGATTTACTTTCTTTTTATTGCATGTAAGTAAAAGCACTTTTTGTTTGATGTGTGAAAAGTAACTGCTTGGCATGTCAAGGTGGCAAAGCAATTGATACCCTAGCACTATCTTTAGAATAGTGGGGTCTAAAATGTGGCTTTTAGGATATGATATTTGCTCAGCTCCTCATACACCTGCTGCTGTGAGGTCCAGTGCTGATGGCCCTTGAATCCTGCTAGAACCTTGAATGAGGGAGTTGTGTACTCACTTTGATTTTCTCTTTTTCTTCAGTGGGTACTGTATTGATAGCTGCTTGGACTGCAGACCATGGGTTTGATTTAGAAAAGCACAATTCAGCATTTGTTTGGGTCCTGAGGAGTTCATTTGGGGAAATACTCTGTGACCACCCTCTTTTGAGAATGTGTTCTTTGTGAAGAATCTCCCTGGGTGTGCAGGAAGCTGTAGGGAATTTTACTTTCAGATAAAAGCCACAGGCTTGACAAAATATTACTGACATAAAAATGAGAGCTAGGTGTTGTTGGTTCAGACACTTTTACTAAGGGTATCTGAGGTGCTTGATTTTCTTTGCTTGGGTCTATGTGAAAGAATTTAATTATAGGAGTCAGAGTTATAACCCACCAATGAATGCATCATTGACTACAGCAGAGGATTTTATTAGTATTGAGAGGCCTATATGTTCCTAGTACTGTCCTTGACATTGTAAAGTAATACATAAAGTCTGATTCCTGTGTGGTTATTTATTTTACAGAGAAAATAGAAACAGAAAGAACACAGATTTCTTTCTGTTCACATCATGTGAGTGAGTAGGAAAAGGACCTAAGGTTGTATATGTGTTGATGTACTCACTTTTAAATTTACCTTTCAACTCCCTTCCATTCCTCTCTTTATATATTAAGTGTGTTTTCTGGAGTGGGTCCATGCATGAACTATTTCAGGCAAGCTGCATTAAGCAAATATACATCATCAGAGTATGGAAATAGGAAGTTCTTTCCTGTGGTAGCTTGCTGTGGCAATAAGAGATAAGAAATTACTTCACCACTATTGCCTGAGACTTTCCTTTTGACTCGCATATCCTTCTTGAACAGCTCACTTCTGCTTTCCATCCAGCAGAAGTGAGGCTAGGCAGTGCGAGCTGGTAACCGAAGCGCAGGTTGACAATTTGCAAGTAGGTTTGATATGGCAGATGAGTGTGTGTGTGCGTGTGTATGTGTATGTGAAGAAAACGCGAAAAAATAAGCTTTTTGGTGTTAAAGAAAATCACACAAATGGGGGAACTACTGTACTCTCAGCACTCAGAACAGTGCCTGCCACGTCACATGCCCTCAGTAAATAAATATTTGTTGAATGAATGAATGACTTGGATTGTTCAAAAAGTGAGTGTGGAGGGGGAGTCATTGCTTTCTTTGGGTTACCCTGGCACAGGTTGGAAAAGGTCAGAGTGAAGCAGGAGAGGAGGAGATTATGAAGGTGTGGAGTGAAGAAAAGGTATACACAAAAGATGATAAAGAGCCCTAGGTCAGCAAAATGAAAGGCGTAGCGGTATGGTGGTGGGGGTGGTGGTGGAAGTTGTGTTGTGGTGGTGATAGTGGTGGAGATGATGGTGGTGATGATAGAGGTGGTGGAGATGGTAGAGGTGATAGAGGTCATGATAGAGTTGGTGGAGGTGGTGGTTGAAAATGGTGGTTGGAAATGGTGGAGGTGATGGTGGAGATGGTGGAGGTGGTGGCTGGAGATGGTGGAGGTGATGGTGGAGATGGTGATAGAGATGGTGGAGGTGGTGGCTGGAGATGGTGGAGGTGATGGTGGAGATGGTGATGGTGGTGGAGGTGGTGGTTGGAGTTGGTGGAGGTGATGGCGGAGATGGTGATGGTGGTTGGAGTTGGTGGAGGTGATGGTGGAGATGGCGATGGTGGTGGAGGTGATGGTGGAGATGGTGATAGAGATGGTGGAGGTGGTGGTTGGAGACGGTGGAGGTGATGGTGGAAGTGGTGACAGAGATGGTGGAGGTGGTGGTTGAGGTAACGATGGGAAGATCAGGGTGATATAGTCAAGAGAAAACAAAGTTTTCAGACACATCTGTTCAAAGCCTACATCTACCACTTACTAGCTCTATGACCTCTGAACTGATATAGCAGTGATTATAATATACTGACCTTTTGGGGTTGCCATGTGAGGATTAGAAATATGATTGCACTAAATGGCAGTTGTCAATATATTTTCTCCAGTTTTTGAATTGCTACAGCCACAGTTAAAAATTTAATCGCTAATTTGTATTTTCTTCTTTATGCTTTTTGGTATTTCCTAAACTTCGTAAAATGAACAGGAGTCTTTTAAGAGAATCATTCATTAAAAGTAAATGTCACAAGCTTAGTTGTCAGAATGGTTAAGCACAAGGTGGTATATAAAGGAATGCCGTCAATAAAATGATACTTATGGAAATATGCTCATGATGTAATGCTAAGTCAAAAAAGCAGGAAGAGAACTTTTTCAACTATAGAAAAATACTGCAGAGAAGCAAGATTTAGGTGAACTATGTTAAAATGTTACTATATGAATAGTGGCTTTACAGCCAAGGGTTATTTTTATCTTTACACTTCTCTATTTTTTTCCAGATTTTTCAATAGTGGAATATACCTGGACTATTTTAATAATCTGAAAATAAAACAAATGTTAAAAGAAAATAAATGAACAAAAACTTAACCCTCTTTTAATCTTCTACCAAACAGAAAAAAAAAAGTAGTTTTTTTAGTTACAGTGAGTACAGTTTGTGGTTCATTGCAATCTAAGAAAGAACACCTAAAATTTGTTTTAGGTGTCCTTTTTAGTCTTTGGAGGAGGATCCCTTTCAGATGAAGACTGGTACAGCATCATGTGTCAGCTCTGAAGTGAGAACAGGGAAACGAGGTCCATTAATTCCTAGAATGACATGAAAATGGGTTATTTTGTCTTCATGATTTACAACTGCCTCTAAATCTGAATTGGTTGACTTCCTAGCAAGTTCAGTAGTCAATTCAATAGTTATTAGTTCTCAGTTAAATTTAGATCTCCCAGCCTGAGAGTAATTCATTTTTGTAGGAATGTTGATGTATCTCTAGCATCTTAGAGTACATATGGAGAGGTCATGAAAACATTTTTGTTGAGGCAAAAATTATTCTGTAGAGCCAAGAAGTATTGTTCTTTCAGTGTGAAAAACAGGGGCCTAAAACAGAAAAAGAATTATTACTCTTTATTATGGCACAGGTTTTTGAAATATTAAAAAAAAAAAAAAGAAAAAGGGATATTGTTCCTATTATTAGAATCTTGGCCCTGCCATCTCTCAGTGCCAGCATGTAACCATGGAGTCCCTAATCAGAGTTAAACAAAATAAAATATTTTGACCTGTAAATATTGAAAAGCATCCTCTGTCTTCATCTTAGAGGTAATCTTTGTCTTAGAAGTGAGAGAGTTGGCAGACTAAGGGGTGACGGGCCAAGCAAACGTGAGCAAAGACGTCCTCCCAGACTGACACAGGCACCGAAATAGAAGCATTCGAAAGGTGAAAAGTTAGCTGGCTTAAACTCACCCCAAGATTACTAGAATGTAGATGAATCAAAAGCCTGAATAAGAAATGACCAGATCTTCAGTGAAAACTAATTAAGGTTAGAAATGAAAGAATTAAACAAACGAACAGGAACCCAGCCTGCAACATGAATTGAAATAGCAGTAGCAGCACAGCAGGATTTTTAACAGATAGTCCCTAGCAGTTTAGGAATATTTCATATGTGGTGCACTGAATAATAACCAATGATAGGCCAAGCGCGGTGGCTCATGTCTGTAATCCCCGCACTTCGGGAGGCTGAGGTGGGAGGATCACTTGAGGCTAAGAGTTTGAGCTGCAGTGAGCTATGATTGTGTCACTGCACTCCAGCCTGGGTGATAGCGCAAGACCTGTCTAAAACAAAAAACAAACAACAACAACAAAAAAACCCCACCCAGAACCCCAATGATATTATTCAGCACTTGCTATGTTCTAAGTGCTGTGATCAGCATTTTATATTTTTACATTTAAGTGTACATTTCCATTTAGTTACATTTCCATTTGTAATTTCAGTCACTTTTCAAAACAGTCCTGGCAAATAGTGCTATTGTCATCTCCATGAAACAGAAGCTCAGGGAGGTAAAGTACCTGTCTCAAACCACCCTTCTAGACAAAGGAGAGGTGGGATTCAAACCCAGACCTTTGTGTCTTTGAACCTGTGGTCTAACTACCATTGTACACAACAGTACTATGTTTTCATTTATGTTCAAGGTTTTCTTGCATAAGATAGCCGATTTGAGACCAAGAATTAGGAGACTAAGGGTGAGTCTGAGCAGATTCGCCTTCTACTTTGAAATCTCCTTAAGTGAAATTCCTTTCCACTCGTTATCGAGGAGGGAGTGGGAAGGAATTGTGCTTTTCTCCAGGGAACTGCCTGTGCCCTGGTGTGATTGCACATATATGATTGTCAACGTAGCCTAGTTCTTAGGCAGCCCCGTAGCATTGTGTAGGGAACACTTCCACTCAGCAGGAAGGAGAGGGGACTGGAGGGACCCTCTGAACCATCCCTGGGTGGTCCATGACCGACCACAGTCAAGATACTAACTGTTCTGTCACCACAAGGATCCCTCGCGCTGTTCTTTTATAAAAATGCCCTGTCTGATTTGAAAACATCCTATTTCCATTTTGAGTATCAGCGGACCCATATTGAAAGGGCTTTGCATTAGGTTTTGTTTTTTAGTGGGAAAAACGCAGACCTAGAGGTAAGGAGACCTGAGTGGCCTGCCTGTGGCACATAACAGCTGTGTGCTACCAAGCAATGCATTCTACTTCCCCACAGTTGAGTTTCCTCTTCTATAAAAGCTGACACAAAAATAAATCACCAATATGCTTTGGTGTGTGGACCAAATGAGACGAAGTAGATACGCTTTGAAGAAAATAAAAATGTTATAAACCGATGGAGCCCTTCTGTTTTTGCTCATATTCCATATTTTGTTTTTAAACCATATAGAGACTCAATTGACATACAAGGGCTTTACAGGCAGAAAAGGATTAGATTAAAAGTAGGGTGGGTATTATAGGTTGAATTGTACCTCCCACAGCCCTCAAAAAAGATTTTGAAGTCCTAATCCCCAGTAACTCAGAATGTGATCTTATTTGGAAATAAGATGGCTGTGGATGTAATTAGTTAAATTAAGATGAGGACATACTAAAGTGATGTGGGCCCCTAATCCAACATGACTGGTGTCTTTACAAGAAGACAGACGTGTGAAGACAGACACATGGGGGAATGCCATGGAACCACGGAGACGAGATTAGAGTCATACAACTGCAGCCAGGGAATGCTAAGGAAATCCGCTGACCACCACTAGCAGCTCGAAAAAGGCAGGGAATGATTCCGTACAGGTTTCAGAGGGAGTGTGGAGTTGCCAACACCTTAATTTTGGACTTCTGGATTCTAGAACTGTGAGAGAATACATTTCTGTTGTTTTTAGCCACTCAGTTTGTGGTGTTTTGTTACAACAGCCCTAGGAAATGAATACAGAGTCATTTTCAGTGCTAGTGATAAAAGTCATTTTCAGTGCTAGCAATAAACCCATCTATACTGCTGGCAAGCACTTCTAGGGACCAGATCCAACATGACTCATTTCTCCGACTTTAACCTGTGGCATTGGGCCTCAAACAGTAGAGTCACTTCATCGTTGAATGGGAATGAATAAAGACATTAAACAATGAAGCACATTTACAAAATGAAAATCAGGCTATTGTGAAATCTACAAAAGGACATCCTTTCATAAATTGAGTCTAGCTAAGGATTCTGGATTATTATGCCGATGTGGTCATTTGCTAGATATGGAATTTTTTGTCTGTTTGGGGGGATATTTTCTTATCCCAGTTGTACACTGAAAGAAATATTGAAAGAAAAGTTCAAATATTCTGAATTGGAAAATGATGCAATGTGATGGAACTTTGGTCCAAATATAAAATCTAAGGCTCTAATCTAAGGATATAGCAAGTGGAAACTTCCCAATTAATGGATGTTGGATTATTTTAATGGTTTTATCTATAATTGTTGATCATTTTGATGGATAAACTTAGTCTGGTACCTGTATAGTTCTTTATTGACAGCATAAATAGCCAGGATTTCAAACATATTCTTGTATTTCTCTGCAACACAAGAATCTCCTAAGTCCCCTTTTCAGTAGAGTTTAAATTACCCTAATTCCCATTACCATAATTATCCCTAGCAGAACAACATTCTTTTAATAGGTAAACATCATTGCAGGAGGCTAATTCACTTAATCTATGCAAAACTAAAAATATCTTTTTGCTCTCTCTCTTAATTAATCCATATTTAATTTTCTTTATACTTCTTATTAATTTTATATAATCTTTTCAAAATGTTCAATAGAAATTTGTATCTGGATAGATTCTTTCAAATTTGAATAGGATAGAAGTTCTTTTTTTTCCCCTGACTATCATGAAGGAAACTGCATTGTTAGGAGTTTTATGCACTGATCTCTAATGTCAGAGAGGAATAATAGAACATGTAACCACTTATTTATAGGCAAATGTATATGTAGATACTGAACCTTGTTGGTCTAAAATGGGAAAATACAGACCTCTCAGAAAAGAAAGAGATGAAGTCAACTTAAAACACGTCCCAGAAGCTTCAATATAACATTATTCACTCCTATAGCATATAATTCTGAGTCAGGTGCCCCAGCTCATCAAAAGACATTTGGCTGCACTTCCATAAATTCATATTTTAAGGAAAATACCTTTAATTGTTGAAAAACTGAGCAAATGGCTGTAGACACAAAAACCATTATTTTTAGGCTACTTGTTAATGACTATTCTGTTTGGATAGCTTAGACAGCACAATTGGGGAAAGTTTGCGATAATTTTTTGACTGATGAGAATATATATAATCTCATCAATTTATTGAACATATTTAAAGACTCTGCTTTCTAGAAAATTAATGGTTGCAACAGGAACATTCTATTTATCCACTTGGAGTACAGGTCATTTATAACAACTTCATTCTTTACACCAGTTAAATCCTTAAAGCAGGTGATATTAAAGGCCTTATTTTCTTATTCCTTGGTAAGCCATAAATCTCAACCTCTCTTTCCATCCTGACAAAATCATCAAAAAATTTGTTCTCACTAGTGATTGTGAATGTTAATCATATAATATGATGAGTGCCTATTTATGAATATTTAACATTCATCAAATGCTTATTGAGTACCTAATATTTTGCAGGCAATGTGCCAGGTGTTTCACTGCAATAGAATGAATAAGATCACCTTTGAAATTCCCTTATAATCCTGTGAATTACTATCTCCTCTTGGTTAGATTCAGCTATAGCCATACTATCAAAGAGAAGGATCTGAACTTCTTCTCTCTTGGTCAAATATGGTCAAGATTTTCCAGCTAGAGCTGGATTTTACTCTGGGACACAGCTACCAGGATTTTCTGCCTTGGAATTTCAACTTGATTAATCAACTAGAGCCACTTTTGCGTAGGTAATGGAGACTTGAAGGAGGGATTGTCAAGCCAGGTTTGAGCTGGGCACTTGAGTACAATTTAGTTTTATTTTGTGAACACTCACAAGCATTCCAAAGTTATGTACAAATCAGTTGCCTTGAGAGGAATGCCAGACTCCCAGATATTCTGAGCCGAGAAGCCAGCATGGGGAGAGAGACACCAAGAAGTCACCGAAGTAAGTGAAGCTCGGGGATTCCTGATTCCCTTGGAAGTGACTTTGCTTTCAAGCTGGTGTTTCTGGTACTAGCAGGATCCTAGACATGGGATATAGTAATTTCCACTTTGCACTGCATCCTCCTTGTGTTCTGTGCATTGCGAGCAAATTAGCGAGATGCCCCTCTCAATTCTGGACTGAATTCAGGCATTGAGCACCACTGTATACTTCCCACAAGTTTATATTTCTTACCATTGTGGAGGTGGGCCTTTGGCCCATGTATGGATGCCTCTGGCCTGTAAGGAATCCTAGGCAATGCTTGGAACTTTCTGGGCAGCCGGAGCCACTGAGATGAGACTTAGAGTAAAGGCAGAAAATAAGAGTCCAAGAGGGCTCTTTGTTTCTAATGGTAATGTTACTGAAAGCTTGGCACTCATCCTCAAGGCCATATCAGAAGAACAAGAACAAGTGGTTTGAAGAGAAGGAAAGAGAAGTTTGTTACTTTGCCAGGGATGGAGACTACTGTCTGAAAAATGCCATCCTCCAAATAACAAACAGAAATACGGAGCTTTTAAAGGGTGGGTTCTCAGCTTCAGGCAATTGCTATTCACCTATAGTTGATGATTCTGACCTTCCCTTCTCCCTGAAGACAATCCATGACTTCCTTGTCCAGGTCCAGGCTGAGCCATCTCCTGTAGCACAAGGAACAAAAGACGTTACCCTGCCTCTCCTAACACCGGGCCTGAGGTAGGGATGCAGGTTTTAGTTCTCAAAAAGGAGTGGAGGATGTTTTAAAGAGACAGAAAATATTTTTGCCATTTTTTTTTTCAGGCCATTCCCTCTGTTACATATTCCCCACTGTCAGTATTTCCCTTCTATATCTATGAGAGGAGGGGCGGCTACTCTGTTACAGTAGCTCCTCCAATAGGCTACACAGGGTTTCCATAACCCCAGTGGCTGTGTGGCACATGTAGTTAGCACTGTTGTTATTATTAACAGTTAACATGTCCTGTTCACTTACTGTCTCCCAGGGAAGGTGTCAAAGACTTTATATTCATTCTCTAATTTCTTAATCTAATACCTCTAGTAAGTGCTGTTATGATTAACTAGCTCCCTTTTTCTGATGAGGAAACAGGTTCAGAGAGCTTTAGAAATAGTACAGTAAAGAATCGAACACCAACAGTTTGACTCTGTGGTCAGAATTTGAACCTAGTCCCCTGTTTGACCTGAGTCTAGTAATATACAACTGCCTCGAGGGAATATAATATCATCTAAGGAAAAGACATTATGAAGTTTCTTATTTTTTGAATAAATTTGCTTTGTCCCCCTTTGCCCCACTCCTGGAGCTGAGAGTGTGTGCAATCTAACCCCAGTTAGGCCAGAGGAAGCTTGTTTGAGCGGATAATAATTTTAGGAGTGTTTGGCACAAATTTGCCTGAGCATTGAGAAAAATCTCAGTGTCAAAAAAAGACATTTCCAGATCAAAGCCGGGGAAGGTTGGGGCTGAGGGTGATGGGGCATTTGCTTCCAAGAATTCAGATTCTTGGAATCTCAGAAAAGGGGATGAAAAAGGAAATTAAAAGATAGGAAGGGCAGGATTTTGAGAGGATGTGCTTGAATAGTCTCCATTCATCCTTTCTGTTCATTATAAGACCAGAAAACGTTCTTGGAAAAAAAGATTAGTATATATTAAATAAAGGGAGGAAAAAAGAATCTCTTTAGGCAAATACTTTGAATTCCACCTTACAGTAAATTTTGTTATCAACTCTCTTGCTTTTTATAGCTTACATTTTAAAAAATACTTTGCTTTAGTACACTTGTAGAGTATTTCATTGCCAATGAGGCAGATAAGCAAGGAGAAGATGAATAAAGAGGAGAATCTATAAAGGTACCTTTCAACTTTGGTGCGTGTATCATTCCTTCCTTAATCATTTAATAGATTTAACAAGTAGTTTCATCTTTCCTTATGCATTGAACATTCTGGTGGACACAAAGAAAAAGCCAAAATCATGTACCAGGAAGGAGATGAAAGAGGAGAAAGCTTGGAAAATTCGCACACTCTATTAAAGGCTGCTAAATGGATTCAGCCTGGCAAATTTCCTGCCTGTTTTTGTTTATTACTCTCTAGTCAAACTGCTCTCAAAGGCTCCCTTTTGGTCAAATCTAGGACCTTTCTCATGCTAATCTTCCTGGATTCAGCATTCCTTTCAGTATTGATCATATCCTCCATCGTCAAATAATCCCCTCTGTAGACTTCAAGCCCCAGAGCTTTCTTTCATCAAGGTAGAAGACATGTATGTACTCCATCTCGCTCAAATTTCCCCTTGAGCCTTTTAACCATGTGGCATCTTGTCTGATTTAGTTCCTGGTCCTGCTATCCTCAGAGATTCTCTCTTGAGAGGGTTCCCTAACCTCATGATCTCCAACTGTTATTCCACAATATGATTTGATCGCCCATCTTTCCAGTGTTGACCCAGCTCTGGATCCCCACCCGGTTCCCTCTGGCCAGCAGATTTTCCCCTCACATCACTGACATTATTGGAACTCGAATGTGATTGGAATTGAATTATCACCCAATATTCTCTGGCTGTACTCCTTATACTCTTTGGAGAATCATAGAGAGTTGATCAAAGCACATGAACTTAAATTTAATTTTTAGAAATTTTTAGTCTCTCTCCCTTCTCATTTAGGGGTTAACACTGCTTTATTCAGTCACATCCATCAACCTTAAACAATGAGATTAAGAAAATATGATGATCACCTGGGAGGATAGGTTCAAGTTGCCTCAATACGTACTCTGACTAACAGCAGTTATAAGTGGATTTTTAAAGGAAAAAAGAAAAGGCAGTTCCTAAGTTGTTTACCAACAAATTTACATTAAAATGACCTAAATTTCTAAAAGTAGATGCTGATATAAAAAAAAAGAAAGAAATAAAATGGCATAAGTTATTGATTGGCTATACATTGTTCTTTGTATCACAAATTCCAGGAACATAAAGATAATGAGTGAGACAAGAAGTCAGGAACAAAATGCCTTTAAACAATTGCTCTTAGAGGCCAGCTGTGGTAGCTCACATCTGTAATCCCAGAACTTTGGGAGGCTGAGGCAGGAGGATTGCTTGAGATCAGCCTGGGCAACATAGAGAGACCCTATATCTAAAAAAAAAAAAAGAAATTATCTGGGCATGGTGGTCCTAGCTATTTGTGAAGCTGGTGTGCGAGAATTGCTTGTGCTCAGGAGTTTGAGGCTGTAGTGAGCTATGATTGCACCACTGCATTCCAGCCTGGGTCACAGAGCAAGACCCTGCCTCAAAAAAAAAAAAAAAAAAAAAAAAAAGAAAATGCTCCTGGGCAAAGATAGAGGGGTGTGGGCCTGATAAATTTTGCTTCGCTCACAAAGCTCACAGTCTGCTCTGAGACTTTTCTTACCTGGTCATTCAAGTAAGAAAAGCTTTCCTCTTTTCCCCGACTTCTCCACCCCAATCAGTAACCCCAGGGAATCATGGCTGTGGTCAAATCTCGTCTGCACCCTTACGTCCAGGTTGCTGTATCTCTTTTTCCATGATCACCCACACACGTTGGACTAATTCGGCTGCTGAGCTCTGGCCTGTCCTTGTAGCAGGTGTCCCAGCTCCTTGTGAAAAGGAGAGACAAAGGTTCTTCTGCTTACTTGGATTTCATTGCATGGTCTGGGGCTTTGAGTAAGTGAGACAAAGATTCAGACCCAGCAATCTTTTTATCATGCAGACGTTTCCATTGGAAGTCTGTCCTCCTTTCTCTCCAAGAGACTAGAGAAGTTTCCTATATTCTCACTCAGTGTCTATTCTTGAAAGGACAAGCAGAGAGCTGTTTTCTCAAGGGTCTGTTCCTAGGCTTTTTGTTTTTATTTTTGCCCTATTCTTTGAGAAAAAGACCTCTTTCTAAATCCCGAATGCCTTTTCACATGAAACTTCCAAGCTCTGGCTGTTTTATAATCTGTTAAGTTTGTGCACATTTTCTTTTTTCGTTGATACATAATATTTGTACATATTTATGGGGTACCTGTGATATTTTGTTACATGCACAGAATGTGTAATGACCCAGTCAGCATATTTAGGGTGTCCATCACCACGAGTATTTATCATTTCTATGTGTTGGGAACATTTCAAGTCCTCTCTTCTAGTGGGATATACAATACATTGTTGTTCACTATAGTCACCCTTACTCTGCTATTGAACAGAACTTATTCCTTCTGTCTAACTCTGTGTGTGTACCCATTAACCAACCTTTCTTCCTCCTCCTCCCACACCCACATAAAACTGAACTGAACTGGGGTCCGCTCACCTGGCACAGCCAAGCTGAACACTGAAGCTGAGAGTTGCAGCCTCAGAAAAGGGGCTTTATTTGCAGGGCACTGTGCAAGGAGAGCCAGCAGCTAATGCTTGAAATTGAACTCTCTGATGTTGCATAAATCAGGGTTTTAAAGGCAGGGGTGCATTTTAGGCAGGTGGGATTGCAAATCAATACATGGAGGTTATACATCGGTCTGCTCCAAAAAGGCGTTGAGAGGGGGTGTAAGTGGATTCAGAGATCCTTGGAATATTAAGATGGGTGTGACAGGCTCCTCAGGGGGACATTTGAAACAAAGAATGGTGGTTCAATCCTAGTTAAATTACTCAGTTTCCCCTTACCTGAAAAACAACTCAAGAAGATATGTTAAGGTGCTGTCTTTTCATTTCCATAGGGAACCAAGACACCTCATGATTCTGGCTGGCTTGACGGACCTTTGTTCTCATCAGGTTGCTCATTCACTTTTCTTTTCTTTTTTTTTTTTTTATTGGGGGAAAACTACAAAGCATTTACAGTACAATGTTTACAGTCACAATTTGTAGTGAACTGATTTCCCAAAATATATTACCACTCAAGTTGACTTATCTTGTTACATTCAAAAATCTGCTCTGTCAAAGTAGTCCATAGAGTACATACATAGTGCTCCAACTGTATCTATGTACAAC
Source organism: Lepilemur ruficaudatus (assembly GCA_963574885.1). Lineage (NCBI taxonomy): Eukaryota > Metazoa > Chordata > Mammalia > Primates > Lepilemuridae > Lepilemur > Lepilemur ruficaudatus. Next base: position 20,457 of record CAUYRT010040387.1, read on the forward strand.
CAACACTCCATTTTAAGTGTACAATTAAATGATTC